>CAKNXH010062488.1:324140-348505 GCA_932178445.1 Andricus quercusramuli
CGAGTAAAAATGAATACAATTAGATTACATGTGTTTCAGACATTTCGGCAACCGATGGTGACCCTCGTAATCGTAAGCTAATTATTCTGAAGCACTGATCACACAAAATATGGGAAATGAAATACCATTTCAATGTCTTAAATATCTGCGCGAATTTGGTTACATTGACAGTTGTTATTTTTTATAAAAAATATCTTTGGTTTTTTATTTTAGTATTCTAATTGATAAACGAATCATAAAAATAATTTCTTATGTCTTTGATATTAGCGATTAATTAATTATTAATTATTAAAGAGTAATTACAAAAAAAATATTTTCAATCTTTTACTGTCTCAGCTTAATTATAATTACATATGTTTATAAAGTGGTGGATATAAAATTCACTTAGTATTAAAATAAATAATTATTACAATGGTTTTGTGTAATAACTATAATATCAAATAAATAACACCAAAGAAATTAAAAACTATATCTAACTTTTTCCTTCAAAATCTTCACAAATCTACATTTTGTTTTAAATTTGTTAAAATCTTTACAGGTTTTAAATTATCTTTAAATCTTTTCAAAACTTCAAAATGTTTCTTAAACTTACTCGAATTCTTTATAAAAATGTTCAATATTAGAAACTCGAAAAATTTGTTTCAAAATCTTTAATATTCTTTTTCGAAATTTTAGGAAGTCATTTGAAACGTTTCGGAATCTTTTCCAATTTTCTTTTAGAATTCATTTTTCAAAATCAAAAATAATTTGAAATTTGTTTACCCAAAAATATGAATTTTCATCAAAATAGATACATCTTATTTCAAAGAGATGAATTTTCAACTAAAAAATAAAATTATTAATCTTCATAGAAAAAATGAATTTTTAACGAAGTAGTTCAACTTTTAACCAAGCAGTTGAATGTTCAACAAAAAACACGATTTTTTAGTGAAAAATATAATAGTCGATATTTCAACTAAAAAAGATTTTAATTTTTAATCGAAAAGAGTTTGGATATGCACAAAAAATACGAGTTTTCAATAGAATAGTTCAATTTTTTAATGAAACTGTTGAATATTTAATCCGAAAATTTGAATTTTCAAAAAAAAAAACAAATCATTTCCAAATCAATAATTGAATTTTCTGTCAAAAAGATGAATTTTCAATCAAGATCATTAATTTTCGACTAAAAAAGATGAATTGTGAACAAAATATATGAATTTTCAACTGAAAAAAAATCCATTTTCATTCGCGAATAGAATAATTAGATTTTCAGTTTTAAAAATTAATTTTAAACCAAAACAAAAACGAATTTTCAACCAGAAAATACGAATTTTCAACAAAAGAGTTGATTCCTCAATTAAAACAGATTAATTTTCAACCAAACAATTGTTTTTTTTTAACCAAAAAAGTGAAAGTTACGGTGTAGCAAATTCGTAATCTTTATTAATAGATAAACAAACTGAAAACGGAGATTCAAAGTCTAAGAAAAGGACAAAAATTCGATTTTATTTGTCTTCTTATCACGATTAATAAAAAATATCACATTTTTCAAAACTTTAAATGTGATTCCCGGCTCGAATTTGTATTCCCGGTTAATTCCTAATTTTCTCGGATTTCCCAGTTAGTAGACACCCTACCCTGTTCAAGTATCCAACTGAAGTCGGTGAAAGTATCAAATATTAAGAATCGAAATAACAAAAACCAAATTTCCACGTATCGCAAGTTTAAAAAATGCCAATATAAGACATCAATTTTAAAACTTCAAAAATTCATAACTTCGAAAGTTGAAAGTTTGAAAATTATAAGCCACACAAAAATCAATAAAACATTATATGTAATTGTAAGAAATTAATTTTAGAACTTGAAAAATTGATAACTTCGAAAATTTAAAGCTTTCAAATTATTCTGAAAAAAAACGTTATTCCTGGAATTATCACTTGGTAATTACGCTAATTAGTAACCTGATAAAAATAATCTTCCTTCCCGTTCTTCATTATTTATTAATGAACTTTTTTTCGTTTTCTGGCATAATTCAAACTGAGAATGAACCTAATCACTTCATTATCACACATATCGTGATATTTCTTATTTCCAGACAAAAGACTAATTTTATTTCACGTCGAGGTCTGATTAAGATTTAAAAAGTGTGGCATAAGCAGCTCAAGAGTGAAATTAATTAATCATCCCCTTGAATCTCTACCTGAGTCTGAGTCAGCTCCAACCCTACAAGTTGCTCTGGAATGGTAGCACATTTTTAGAATTATAAACCACCTCCTGAAACGTATTAAACACTTCAGAAGGCTTTCTAACATGCATATGTGTCAGCGTCGAGAGATATAAACCGCTTTAAAGAACAATTTTGCAGAAAATGTGCAATGAGCGTAAAAATTATATTAAAATATGATTTTCTCTTTTGAGTAGAATTAGATCTCCATAAACATGAAAATTAACTGACTTAAGTATACTTAGGAATTAAGCATAAAAGCTTGTGTATGCTTGTAAAAGCATACAATAGATAATAAACCTAAATATAAATCTACAATTTTCTCTTTTTCTAGAATAATAATTTAAATCCTTTGAAATCTGTTTCCAACTTACGATTTTGTTTTAATTTAAATGTTTCAAAATAAACTTTGTATTATAATTTTTAATCTTTTAATTATAATTAAAATTTGAACTGAATTGTTCTGAACTTGTTGCACCGATAAATCCAAAAGAAAAACAAAATGTATGGCTTCAGCTGTTCTTCACTAAAAGCAGACTTCACCAGCTCCATTATCCCTTGACCAGGTTTTATCGTAAAAAATCTTTAGATCTCTCAGAATTTCTAGATTCTAGAAACCTAGAGTCTAGAAGTCTAGTCACTCTCGTATGTTTTGTCGAGAAGGAAAACGATACCCACTAAGCCCTCATAAAACCTTCGAAATGCAGGAAAGGACTCTATTGTACCCGTTTTGCTTAAGAAAAGAAGATGACACACTGAATTTGATTACAAGCTTTCACTACCTGCGCAATAAAATAAAAACGCCGGCAATTTAAGGGCATAAGTTAAAGAAAAAAGAAGAAAAATACAATAGCTTAAGGAACTATACCTCACTTGTCGCAAACCCTGAAGAAAACTTATTAATATCAAACTGGAGAAAAATCTATTCATCAAATATTTCAGTTCAAATTTATTTATGTATTTTTGTCTCAAGAAAAACAATTAGCAGTCCTTTTTCGCCTTTCTGATAATGAAAATGCGAATCTAATTATTTGCAAACAATAAAAAATGCTCCACTGTCTGAATTGCGATAATGTAAAAACGTTCGCGAACGTGTTGATATTGAATCCTATAAATAAACGACTGATAACGCCTGTTGAACTGCTTTTGTCTTCTTGTTCTTTGTACATGTTCAGAAACATTTGCAAAAGACAATTGAAATACGAGAGAAACATTTTTTTCAATTACTGCACTTCCGCGAGCTGTTTTCATTTTTTCTAGGTCGAAATTCCGATCTTTATATCAATACCGAATTTCTTCCTGTATTTTTAAACAACAATCAGATTTGTTTTTAACATTTGAAATGACATTATAAAGTTATTCAAAACCTTTTTTAAATAAAAGTTTGAAAATAAAAATTTGATTTAAATAGGCGCAAGGAAAACAGAGCAATTTCTAATGATGAATTACGTAATGATTCATTTTTAAGGTTGAAAGATATTCAATTATTCAATTTGGAACGTGTTCAATTAGAAATTGCACTGCTTTGTCTTTCCAAATGAAAATTTTTCAATTTGAACTTCTAGGTAAAAGTGCTGAATTTTAAAGGTTTGCAATTCATAATTGAAGAGTGGCAGTACAGAACTAGATAACCAACAAAATCGCAAATTTTCAGGCGAAGAAAAATTCTGTAAAGTCAAAATCACCACTTAAAGATAAGACAAAAACAACTTCCGAGATGACGTGTTGGTGATTCTAAAACACAAAAATTTGATTAGAAAAAAATGGGAAGAGGCTCGGCTGCAGACTGCGATAAAAAAAATGTAAAATCGTCAGTTTCAATAGAAACTAAAATTTACTCCCAAAATCTTGTGTTTCTGATTGCGGGTGAAAAAGATTTGATCTCAAAAAGTGAGCGCATTCTAAGTAAATTCTCCAAGAATTTTCATGTTATAATATCAGACGTTTTAAAACTCGGCTTTGGGTAGAAATTTAAAATTAAAATTTCAATTTTTCACAAAAATGAAAACTTGCTCCCACAATCGATGGGACGCAAAATAAGAATATTAAATGTTTCACACGAACAAATTGTTTTGTTCTGAGAAAATTAAAATTTAATAAAATGGTATGAGGCTATAACTGATGATTTTTCGCTGAAAAGGCCTAAAAAAGACCACGCCTAAATTCTAAGCTAAGATTTTAAATAAAATTCAAATTATTTTCTTCATTACTGTATGAAAAATTAGAATTTGAACAAATCCTTTTAATAAAACGTTTTTTAGATTAGCACGAATTAATGTTTGCAATGCTAATACGGTTATTCAAAAAGATTTTTTATACGAGTTTGAAAATAAAAATTTGATTCATTTATTCTAGTTAGGAAAAACTGTAAAATGCAAATGTTAAAAAATCAACAATTGTACCCGCAAGTTTAAAATTGAACAATTTTCAATTGGAAACATTAAAAATTGAATTATTTCGAATTCAAATGTTAAAAATGGAACAATTTCAATTGCAGATATTAAAAAATTTAATTATTAAACTTGGAACGTTTACAATTATGGGTTATTCTGTTTTAAATGCATTTATTTGAAAAAATTCGATTTTGAATACTTCCAGTTGAAGATTCTTCAATTTTTAACTTTCAGCTAAAATTTTTGAATTGGATACATTTACATTGTACATTCGTTCTCAAATGAAATAAAACAATTGGATTTTGGTATCCGCACCTATTTTACGTAGTACCGAATTATTTACCTGGAACTTCAAAATTGACAATTTGTAATTGGAAGGATTAAAAATTCAATTATTCCAAATGTTAACAATTGAACAATTTCAAATTGAAACTATTCGCAATTGAACGATTTTCAATAGATGCGCATTAACAGCAGAAAATTTTTTAACGGAAAAAGCTCAGCATGTAAAAATCTTATACTCTCAAGCCATAAAAATCAGAAAATTAACAATTAGCAATAGAGAAAATTGAAATTTCAATTTTGAACGTCTTCAATTAAAAATTGTTCTATTCTTAATTTGTCTCTTTAAAACCTTTCAATTTTTAATAGTTCCAATATGAAATTGCTCCATCTTCAACAAATGGAATAATTCCATTTTTAATATTTCCAATTCCCAATTCTTAAATTTTCAACTTCCAGGAAAGAGGGTTGATTTTTAAATAATTGTTTATAATATTGGATGTTAATTTTGATTTTAGGGTCAGAAATGTCTGAAATTTATAATTATTGTTCCCAAGTAGAATAAATAAATCGGATTCAGGTTTCAAAACCAATTCGGAGTAGTACCAAAAACAGTTTTTGTAATGGTCGTGTAAGGTTATTCAAAATCGTTTTTTAAAAAAGTGCTCCCGGGGTTTGGAATGAAACTCGAACACGTGTTTTCCTTGAAGCAGCAGGTGTAGGGAAAGGTAAGGATTTCTGGGACAAATGATGCAAAATTTGAAAGAGGGAGGATTTGCTGCAACATCGTTGTTCGAGTAAATCGATAACGGGTGCCCCGAGAGAGTCTCGTGGCCCTAGACGGGGTCACGACACACTCGTGCCCCACGGATTTTTAAAGGAACCACCTTTGTCCGCCTCAGGTAGCCATTGTGCATTTTTCTCCTGGATTTTCATCACTTATTTTCCTTTATTATACCGGTTCGTCAACTGGCACACTGTTCCGACGACGGTGGGGAGAAAAGATGCGAGTGTCCTCTCTCCACGTTACACGAGGCCAAAACCCGCTTTCAGTCAACTCCAGACTGAACAGGATCGTATTTACTATTCCCAAATCCCTGCCACATAAATTTAAACTTTTCATTTTAATAAATTTCAATCTTTTTTATTTCAAATGTCAACTACTACATTTTTCGTTGAGAATTCACCTTTTTTGGTTCAAAATTCAACTACTTGATTGAAAGTTGAACTACTTTGTTAAACATTTATTTTTTTGGATAAAGATTCATAATTTTAGATGAAAATTCAACTATTCGGTTGAAAATTCTTATATTTTGTTGAAAATACGTATTTTTTAATAGAAAATTAATCTTCTTGCAGGAAAATTCTTTATTTTTTTTTAATTTAATTAGGTATTTAGTTGACAGTTAAACTACTTTTTTAAACATTGTTGAAAATTCGTGGTTTTTGGTAGCAAATAATCTTCTTGGTTGAAAATTCATGCGTCTTGTTGAAAACTTGTCATTTTCGATATATAACAAATTTTCTTAGAGGAAAATTCATCTCTTTGGTTAAAAATTCGTTTTTTTTTTTTTGCAAAAATTAACTTTTTAAACTGAAAATTACACTATTCAATTGTTGGTTGAAAAGTGATCTTTTTCAGTTGAAAATTCAACTATCTGGTTCAGAAATCTTGTATTTTGTGGAAAATTCGTCTTTTTGGAGAAAACTAATCTTCTTACAGGAATTTTTTTTCTCATGCAATTATTTAATTCATAGTTACACTAAACTGTTAAAAAAATTTGAAAATTCATATGTTTTGGTAAAAAATAATCTTTTTGGTTAAAAATTCAAATATTTGATTGAAATTTCATATGTGTTTTTTTTTAATTCGTCATTTTAAGTGAAAAACAAATTTTCTTAGATAAAAATTCATCTCTTTGCTTGAAAATTCGTGTTTTTTTTTTGTTGATAATTAATTTTGCTAACTGAAAATAAAACTATTTAATTGTTGGTTGCAAATTAATCTTCTTTAGTTGTAAATTCAACTATTTGGATAAAAATTCTTGTATTTTGTTACAAATTCGTTTTTTTTTAATTGTTGAAAATTCGTGTTTTTTGGCAGAAAATTAATTTTGCTAACTGAAAATTAAATTATTTAATTTTTGGTTGAAAATTGACCTTTTTGAGTTGAAAATTCAACTATTTGGTTCAAAAATCTTGTATTTTGTTGAAAATTGATCTTTTTGGTAAAAAATGAATCCTCTTGGCGGAAAATTATTATTTTTTCAAATTTAGCTATTTGGTGAAAAGTTAAACTGTTAGTTAAAACTTGTTGAAAATTCGTGTTTTTTGGTTGAGAATTTACCTACTTGGTCGACTTAACTCTATGGTTGAAACATTCTAATTTCGTATGATGGAATACATTAAATCAAGTAATAAATGAAATAGCTAAATTTGATTGTCAAGTATCAAATTATGTCGAACAAGTTAAAAATGTTACGAAATTAAAATCTTCTAGATTTTGAAAATATCAAAATCCAAATCGAACCCTAATTATTGCGGCTCGAGATCATTGAATTATTTAATTTTGAACGTTTTAAATTAGGGATTATTTTTCTTTTAATGTATGTGTTCAACAATATTCAATTTTGAATAGTTCCAATTCAAAATTCTTAAATTTTGAACTTCCCGATAGAATTGTTGAAGTAGATACATTACTAATTTGCAATTCTTCCAAAATGGAATAAACCAATTCCACAATTTTCCCTGGAACTTCCATACTAACAAACTTTCAATTGGAAATATTAAACATTGAATTATTCCAAACGTTAAAAAGGGAACAATTTCAAATTGGAACTATTAACAATTTCTAACGGAAAAGGTTCACAATTTAGAAATCTAATACTCTCAAACCTTAATAATTAAGAAATTAACAATCTAGAATATTAAATTATTCAATTAGAAATTGTTCTATTTTAATGTGTCTATTCAAAATCGTTTGATTTCATATAGTTGAAATATGAAATTGTTCCATATTTAACAATTGGAATAATTGGTAAATTTCGAACGCAGAAAACCGAAAATCCTATTTAAATTTCAGGCATGAATTTTTGAATTGTTGTTAGATAATACAATTTTATCGTAAAATGCAAATTAAAACATAACAAAAAAAATTTGGAGGCGGATTCAGCATCGTGTAAAGTAGAGTCCTTGTTCTCTGTCACGCTTTCAAGGTCGGCCAAATTCAGTCAGACAAAAGCTTTCAGAAACAACCAGCAGGTGGAGCCAAGTTCCGGGGGAGAAAAACACGTGGTTTGCCGGAAGCGAAAAATGCTACCGAACGGTACTCGTTGTGCCATCTATCGATATTGTAACGAACATTGAAAGCGGTTCTCATTTACCATTAAAGAGAAGAAAATAAATTATTTTTTTTAATAACTTATAAAGCAAACTAGCGTTAAACTATAATTAGTAGCTGAATAACTTGTACTCTGATAGATAATAAATACATAACCTTCAGAGAAAATTGACACTAGTTAATCGAGGAATAATATGTACCACCTTTTGTTGACAAATATTGAGAATGAAAAAGATTATTTTAAAAGCAAAATTAGGGTCACAAAAAGTTTACGATTACACTCACCGTGAAATGAAAGTGTCTTTCATTTGTACATTTGTAGATGAACCTTATCTCTAAAGGAGTGTCTATTGTCCAAATATAAATATTAACATACCTACTGGGAATTAAATAGAATCCACTGAACAAATTGAGTAATTACTACTTTATAGTACTTTTTACTAAAACTATTTAGAAACTAGAAAATAGAATTATATAGACACCGAACTAATCAAGATTTTTTTCATGCTAGCTAACAGTAAGAATTAGTAAAAATGGTGGTGAAATGCCACGAAAGGTCACTCACGTTACAGTGAGGGAAAATTTCATAATGTTATGTATACTCAATGATAAAATCGTTTTAGTGACAATATTTTGGTAAAAGACCTCGACGATCGGGATTAATAAAGCGAGAATCATCACCTTCAAGATTAAATTTAAATTTAGAGAATTTGCATCTGTCATGAGCTATTTTGAAATTAAATTTTTGTAGTGGAATAAAAAAGAAAGATTCCAATGTTCCGTATGCAAAAATATTATTCGAAAATTCAGTATAGGAATAAATAATCTTAAATAGTATAAAAGAAATATTGGAGAAAGTAGAGAAACTGTAAATAAATGATTTATTTTGAACCCACCACATGGAAGTACATAAAAATTGTGATATTTATGAGAAAACGAATATTTTATTTGTTTCAATAGTGCAAATTTATTAATTAATTTGGAATGCAACTGATAACAGGGCTTTACTGCCCTGGTTAAAATTTAATTAATCAAATTGCACCATTCATTTTAAACATTTTAAACCATTCCCAAAAATTTCAGCACAATATATTCATTTTTCAAACCATCAACACGTAATTGGCTGTTCAGTCCCTGGTGCAGTTTGCAAAATAAAAGTTATCAAAAATATCAAGATTTGGGCGTACTTTCATATGAATGGTCTAAAATAAATAATTTATTTACAGTTTCTCTCAATTTTGCAATAATTCTTTTAATATTATTTGTTCCCATATATTTTTCCGCGAGGGGTATTCTAATCTGGCATTTCCAATCAATTTCAAGTAGGATGTTCGTATTTACAATTAACAAATAAACGCTCTTATCAAATTTTTAGATCATAACACGTTAAATAAAACGATTAAAAATGCATGCAAATTCTCTATTCCATTTAATTATAAATAATTCCAGAGTCGAATAAACGTTTACTTAATTTAAAAAATGGCTGTTTTTATTATAGAGAAGTTAACCTACTACGAATCTTTTTAAAAAATTGGAATTCATTGTAAATTCTAGTTGCTCTTTTCAACCAGATTCTAATTTTTTAATGATTTCAATATAAGTTTCTATTAATTTATTTTATTTCTAGGAATGAAATCAAAGGAGTACAGGATTTCCATACAAGGAAAAATTAAATAATGATGAGTAGTTCTCTCTTTAAAAATCAACACACTGATTTCTCAGGAAAATTGCACAGGATAGACGAATTTCAGATATAATTTCCATCGCTATAAAAATTAGATAGGTATTCAAAAAAATTGTACCATTGAATTTGAAATTATTCAATTTTATTGTTTTCAATTCTGAATTGTTTAATTTCAAATGCTTCCAATTACAAGCTCTTCAAATTGAATAACGTTAAACTTTGAAAGCTATTTTTGACTGTTTTGAACTATTTTGAAATTTTATAATTCTGATCGAATTAAATTTGGGACTTAATTTTAATTTTAATTTGACTTTAATTTTGTATACTTTCTGTATTTAAAGTTGCCTAACTATCAAAACTGGAATTGAAAATTGCTAAATGTTAAAGAATCTGAAGTTATTCAATTAAAAACCCTGTCGAAAGTTTCAATTAAGAATTATTCCGTTCATAATCGTTTGCAATACGAAAATGCAAAATTATTTTATATGTTTTGAATAAAATAATTCAAATTTTATCACTTACAATTTAAAATTATTAATTGCGGAACGCTTCCATTTGAAATTATTCAATCTCGAATGCTATCAATTAAAATTTTTCGAACATGGAAACTTTCAATGTGAAGTTGTACAAATTTGAATGTACAACAATGAGAATTTGTCTATTTATAAAGGATATCACTTTTAAATTGTAGAATACAATCTAAAATACAATTGACCAAATAGTAAACTTATTATCAATGTTTCAAAATACAGTAAACTTCCGTTTATTTTAAAGACCGCTTATTTTAAAGTTTAATTATTTTAACCCCTTTACACGCACTTATTTTAAGTTGCGCAGTTTCGTCACCTCCCACCACGGTCCCTGTACACTCTCCTCCGCATCTGTGGCTGACCAATGAAAAAAAGTTGCCGGAAGAGCGGGAAGCCTTGAATTGAGTATTTTTTCACGACGTCATGGGAATACGTTTCACGACGTTTTCGAGAAAACATGCTAAACGTAAGAGTAAATCAGACCAATTTGATCCGATCCGGGTACTCTTACCTCAAATTTCGGATAGTTGATTGTATTTCGCGAAACACTTGAAAAATATTACTATAGAGACCTTTATAACGTACCTTCGTGTTTAGAATACAAACTCATATGCTGTCCAAAAAACGCGTGTTTTAGGCTAACCTTCCTGACGACTGCCCTTTCCACGTCTAGCCTAGCATTGCCGCGAAGCCATGCTGGAAAACTCACTATTCCGCGAAATATTTGAGTCTTTTTTTGATTTATTATTTTGAGTTTTAGTTGACAAATTGTCGTATGTCAACAAAAATACTTGAAAGGCACTTGAAAAACACTCACATGTTAACCGACCACGACTTTTTCAACTGTGCAACTCAGAACCGTCTAAACCGTTTTCAATTGGAATACATAATATTGCGCAATAATATACTGAAGTGGGTATTCGCGTACGCGGTCCTTTCGAGGGGAGAGTTGCAACCGTCGCTCGCCCCTTAAGCTGAGAAACTGCATGGGCCAGCAGTTCTAGGGATGTTTTGATGTATTCGTCTGAATTAATATTGATAGTATGTACTTATTGATTTCAAATCGACCGCGGTTTTCGGCACATGCGCAGTTGAAAAAGTTGCTTAGCGCAAGCGCAGCGATACAGGCCGGGGCAGCCAATGAACGTCGTTGATAAAAATAAACTGCCGAATCGCGATAGAGGTGGGGGCCCCTCCAACCCTAAAATAATTGGTCGGGTACGTTTCAAGGACCTTAAAATAAAAGGAAGTTTACTGTATACTCATTCAAATTGTTTCGATTACAATTTTTTTTATGTCTAATACGGAATTCTTTCTATTTTAAATTATTCAATCTTGAATGCTAGAAAGAGTGACCTCAAAATTAGCCCCTTTTGAGAGATATATTACTTTATGATGAGACATAAATCACAACAATTTTTTAACTTCAGGTGACAGTTAGGGTAAAGGTCATTAAACAAATTAGCATGCTTCGAAGCACGACTTTTATGTCACTTTTATCATTCAAAATCATTTACCTTGGAGTTTTATGCGTCGCTGATAACGAACCTGAAATCAGATTTAAAAAAATCAAAATGATTGATTCAATATGGCGGACCGCTTTAAAAAAATTTGAGTATCACGGAACCCTGTTTGGTGACTCAAGAATTTCGGCCCTGGGGTTTTTTGGGTCGCTGAAAACGAATCCAACTTCAAATTTGTTTTCAGCGACAAAAAAGAAGCTCTGCAAGAAATCTTCAGCTACCAAACGAGGTTCTGTAATGATCAAAATATTTTTTTAGCGATGGTCCGCCATATTGGATCCGTCACTTTGAATTTCGACAATCTGACATATCAGATTTATTATCAGCGACCCAAAAAAACCACAAAAAAGTAATATGGAGCCACTAAAATGTGTACCGAATGATAATTTAAATAATTTTTTAGTTTCGCTCCGCCATATTGGATCAGCCATTTTGAATTTTTAAAATCGGATTTTAGATTCGTTAACAACCACCCAAAAAACCCTAGGGTAAATGATTTTTAACTAATTTGTTAATTCGTTAATGATCTTAAGCCCCTACTTTCACTTCAAGTAAAAATTTTGTGTGATTAATCTCTCACCATAAGGCATTGTTGCAAACAATTCAGTTCCAAAATCAAATCTGTCAAAAGGGGTTAAAAAACACCCATTTTTATGCTCACTCTTGAAAATTGTCTAAGACAGGAAGTTTGAATGTGAAATCATCCAATGTTGTCCCTACGAAAATTAAAAAATTTGCAACAATTAAGACAATAATTTAAAAATTGTAATAAACAGTGTAGATTACAACTTCGAACTTATTATTCCGTAGAATGCTTTTCCCATTTTCTAGTTAGGGAGCGTCCATTAATTACGTAAGACTTTTTTATTGTGGGGGCGGAGGTCCAAAGGATTTCTTACGTAATTTTCATTTTTCTAATTACGTAATTTTTTGAAATCCCTTTGAAACGATTAAGCTCCGTAGAAATTACTTAAAACCCTTTAAAAACGGTGAAAATCATTGAAATCGCTTGAAGTGTTCAAATTCCCATAAAAAACCCTTATAATCCTTTAAATCCATAGAAATGTCTTAAAATCTCCACAAACCGGTTAAATTCCTTAAAATTCCGTGAAATATTTCGAAATCTTACGAGATTCTTGAAATCTTTTTAAAAACCGTGGGAATTTTTTCAGATCTCTTGGAAATTACTTACAATATATTACAATCTTTTAAAATTTTTGGCAAAATTTTAATTTAATTTAATAAATTTAATTTGAAAAATTAATAATTGAATGGCAAAATTCCTTAAAATCCTTTATATTATTCTGAAATTCTTTTACATTTTGTTAAATCTTTCGAAATCATACGAAATTCTCTAAAAGCCGTGGATATAGGGGAAACCTCCCTACAGTAGATAATGATTTACAGTAGATAATCTTAATTAACTGGAGAACTGACAACAAATGTTCATTACTTTTGTTAGTATAACGTTTCAGCAAGGATACTATATCCTCTGACGAAGTTTTATTGAAATTTTATAATTAATTAATGCGTGAGAGCAACAAATTTATTTTTAACCTGAAAAAAAAATTTCACCTCTTCTTTATTCATACTTTTTAACTTAATGAAACATTTTCATGACATGTTAATATATTAGAATCAAAGCTTGAAGTTTAATGAACAATATTTATAAATACAAAGTGTTTTTCTTCAATATTTATAAATATTTAAGGACATTTTATTGAATATTACATTTTCCAACAGTAGATAACCAACAGTAGATAATCGGAAAATTACAAGAAATGTCTCTGTCAAAATTGGCAGCTCTGCGACTGTCTCGCAGATGTTTTAAATTAAAGGTTGTGTTTGTTTGTTTATTTTGATTAGTGAAGTTTTTAAATTCAAATTATTTCAAATGATAAAATAAGAAAATAATGTAAATTATTATTTATTAAAAATCTCATAAATTTTAATTGTGTTTCAAGGAGCCTTTCGGAAAGGTATAATTTTTTGGATTAAGGTACGTACAAAAACTGCACTTTTCTGTCATGGCTAGTCAGGTTAAATTGTATGAAGATTAAACATCTTATACTAATCGCACCAACCTTACGAAATATAAGAGATAAAAAAATGTCAATAATTTAAACTTTTGCGTTTTTTGTAAAATCATCGTAGTTTCAAGTATTATTTACTCAATGAATTGATTTTAATTGTAAGTATACTAATAATAAATTATAATTATCCAGAATTGAGTATTCTAACTTGCCCAGGAGCAATACCAGAAACGATTATCTATTGATGGACAAAGGTGTCAAAATCGTACCATTGACCAGGTCTAATAAAAAAGTTTAATACAGCTAATTGATTAATTTCGTGATATTTTTTTCTATACGAATACTTAATTAAATATGTAAGCTTTATTTAACAGTGATCATCTTTCTTAAATTTTGGAAACTGATGCAGTTAAATGCTGTTGATTTTTTCCCTATCTACTGTAGGGTGGTCTCCCCTACTTTGGAATCTTTTGAAATCGCTTAAAATCCTTTGAAATCTCGTGATACCATCGAAACCCCATTAAATTTCTTAAAATCTCTTAGAATCCTTTGGAATGTTTGCAAATCTTTCGAAATTCCCTAAAATATTTCGAAATGTCCTTAAATATCTTCAAATCTTCAAAATTTCGTGATATCCTTGAAAATTCGAGAATATACTTCGGTGTAACACGAAATCCGTGAAAACTCTTACAAATTCTGTGACTTATTTTGAAAAATCTTAAAATCCCTTAGATGGAACCTTTGAAAAATGTGAAAATCCTTTAAATCGCTTGAAATCTTCAAAATCCCATTAAATCTGTGGGAATCCCTTAAATCTCTAAAAAAATCAATTCAAATCCTTGAAATTCGGTGAATAATTTCCAAATCTTACTAGAACCCTTAAATCCTTTGAAATTCCATTAAATATTTTGATATCTTGCGATAATCTCTAAAATCCGTGGATATACTTGGGAATTCTCTTAAAATCCTTTGAGATCCCGTGAAATCATGAAAACATCTTTAAATCTCTTAAAATTCTTTAAAATCGTTTGATATCTTTGCAATTTTTTTTAATTCCTGAAATCTTATGAAATATCTTTAAACCTCTTCAAATTTTCGAAATCCCATCAAAATCCCTTTACATCCTTCAAAATTCGTGAAAATAATTCGGTATCACTTGAAACTCTTTGAAATCTCGTGACTTATTTTGAAATATACAAAAATCTCTTCAAATTCGCGGTGATCTTATTAATTCCTTGAGATTCTTAAAAATAAATCAAAATCCATCGAAATCCTTATAATCCAGTCTGTTCAGATACTTGAAAATTACTGAAAATCTTTCAAATCTTTCGAAATCCCTTTATGTCTGGTTTACGGTGAAAATAATTGATATATTGAGTAAAAATGATAAAATCGTATGTAAGAAGGGGGATCTAAAATTTAAAAAGTCATCCTTACATAATTAATGGACTTTCCCTTATTGAATCGAAAATTTGGAATACCTTTGCCACTAGCAGATGGAAATTACTGACAAAAATTGCAATGAGTGTATTTTTCGAAGATGTATCAGTGGACTGATCGTCGAGTTTTTGAACCCCAGCAAAAAAGGCTGCACGGGGTGATTTTTAAAGAATCCCGGCGCTTACCTTTCTTGATGAGCAAGCTAGTGACCCTCCGTAGCGCCTCGCGTGTACTGGAGGCAGAGCTGTGCTTACTTTGGCCGAAGTATTTGTTGGGTGTGATGTTGGTGGGAAGAGTCAAGGGCTTTCTCTGGTCACCGGCACCAGGGAGTCTCGCATCGTAAGCACTGTTGAGGCGCTCCAGGTGTTCGATTGATGCGGGTCGAGGTTGATTCGCTTTCCTGGTCGGATACCAGCCTCTGTTTGGACCCCCTGCCAATCGCAGTAATTCGGTTCCTATTATTGCCTGCTCCAGTCCAGGATTGTTTCTTCGATACCTGAAAAATTATTAGGAGTAATTAGTAACGATTTCCTTCTTTTAAGGTTTTTTAACTAGTGAAAGACCACTGAGAATTTTTTAATAATAAGTTGAGACTCTTTTTGCAAAAAGTCTATTTTTGCATTTAATTAATATGACATGCAAAATTTTTCCTAATAAGATATGGTAAACATTGCCTGATTTTTTTTTCATTGGAGTTTTATTGATCATATTTGTGTGACATTGCACGAAAATTTGAAGACGAAAATAAAAATTACAATACGTGACATTTTTTTGCCTTTTGGATGTGAATGGAAAGTGAATAAGCGTTTTCGGTAGTTTTTAGGCCATTTTTGAGAATTTATAGCAGTTGAATCCGACGTACTAGAAACTTCGAAAAGATCTCAAAGTGAAGCTTAGACTTTGTGTATTCAGGTGCACTCTTTGAAAAAATTTTCACATGTGCGTTGAAGTACTGTCAGTGTTTCTATGTGGTGGTGTACGTGCTCCATGCATGCATGAAGACAGTGCTTGAACAGCACATGTGAAAAAATGTTCAAAGAGTGCACCTGAATATATAGTCTTGGCTACACTTTGAGATAGTTTCGACGTTTCTAGCACATCGGTTTTAACCGCTATAAATTCTCAAAAATAGCCAAAAACCCCGTTTTATTGACATTTTGACCTCAATTTTCTCAAAATCCTGACGTGATAGGCGATTTCTGCCACCGGATTTGCCTAGTCACTTCCCATTCATAAAATTAACATCACGCAGTATAATCAATCGATACTTTAAAGTTAATGATTTAAACTCAAATAGATTAAAATTAATAATTTACGAAATGGAATAATTGAAATCGTAATGTTATACATTGGAAATTAAGCACTTGAAAATTTTAACGGCTCACAAGTATCAAACAAATCATTAAACTTTCGGGGCTTCCAATTTGAAACATTTAAATTTTTAACTAGCTCAATTTAAAACCATACAATTTTGAACGCTTGAATTTAGAAACGTTTTTTTTTAACGTATCATTTAAAAGTGTCGATTTAAAATAGATAGTCAAATTTTACATAACTAGAAAAAATTATTTTTCTGTAGTGTTCAATTACAAGTATTTCAATTTGAAACGTGTTTAATTTGTTCGCATAATTATGAATCTGCGAATATAAAATTACATATTTAAAAATTGATAATTGTTTAAAAAGCAATTTTTAAGGTTTAAATTTGAAACTCGTTTAATTTGGAACAGATTTAGAATTGTTAATACCTAAAGTTTTCCACAGGTAATTATTATTAAATTGTAAATACTACAGTTCAATTTTTAAAAACTTTAATTAATTTACGTTTACATTTAATTGACTTGAAACGTTTTATAATCAAAATAGTTCAATTTCAAACACTTTTGATTATTTATTGTTTAAAAATATGATTAATTAGAAAATAAATGATTAAAAATTGAGACATATTGAACAAATTAAGCTTTGTAAACTTTACAGAATTGTGTTTTGTTTAATGTTTGAAATGATAAATAAAAACTTCTATTTGTAGTATCTGAAATGAAAACCAATTTTTTTATTTTTTTAATTACAAAATAAAATAGGAATAAAGTTTTATTTTATTTTATAAGCAAAACAAAAAATAAATAAAAGCCATTACGCATTTTGGATTCGCAATTTCCCTGCTTTAATTGAAAATATGTGTACCTTTCACTCAAATTTTGACGAATCCAACTGAAAATTAGATCGATATTCTTTACAATACCTATTAAATCTATTTAGTAAAGAAACAAGTTTATTTTATATGAATTAAATATAAGATTAAAGGAATTTCTGGATATGCAGGGAAGCCATGGGATTATATATTCTCCCAATTATCCGGAGAAGTGTAAATGCAGATCCTCAGATCCTTACCCAGTGGTCACTGTAGTAGGAGCGTACCATCCAGGTTGCCGACGGGGTTGCGTCGGATTTCCACCATGCTGGGGTGTCCGAGGAATGTCGCTGCCTCTCGCAAAAACTGGAGTTTCCGGAAGGGAGCAGGACGTTTGCATCCCAGAGCTCGTGGCCACGTTGCCAATTACTCCTCCACCACTTCCGCTTGATGAACAAGCTTCCGTAGAAGGTGAGTGCCTCTTGGTAAAAGGCCTTCTTCGCGATGGACCCGGCAAATCCGTCGGTAAAGTTCTTCTCTCCACAGGAACCTTAAATAAAAAGAAATAATTACCAAAACATTCAACGAATAGTCCTCCCAATTTAATAGAATAAATGAATACAGAAACAAAAAGTCCATGAAATACGTTATCAATGGCGGGAGGGGCAGTGGAAGTAACCTTAGAAACTTAGATAAAGTTTATAGTACGTTTCTTGATGATACATTTTTCACAGAGCTTGCGAATTTTTGTGAAAGATGGCCCTGTATCGGTACAGTTCAATAATAACTCAATAAGTTTGAAAATCACCTTCAGAAATAATACGAAAATCCAACTATTTTTGGTTACAAGTTAATTCTTTTGGTTGAAAAGTTTACTATGTAAAGTTTGGTTCAGAATTTATCTCATTTGGTTAAAAATTCTACTGTTCGGTAGAAAATTTAATTATTTCATTGACAATGCAACTATATTCTTAAAAAGTAATCTTTTTTCGTCAAAAATACTACTTGGTTGGAAGTGGAACTACTATGTTATAAATTAATTTTTTTGGTTGAAGATTCATCTCTTTGGTTAAAAATTCAACTATTTTGTTGAAAATTCCTTTCATTTTTTTTTAATTGATCTTTTCTAGTTGAAAATTCAACTACTTTATTGAAAATTTGTCTTTTTAGGTTGAATTCAACTGCTTTTGGTTTTAAATTACATTTTTTTGGTTTAAGATTCGTATTTTTAGTTAGAAATTCAACTATTTGGTTGAATTTTGAACTAATTTGTTGAAAATACATTTGTTGTTGTTGAAGATTCATCATTTTAGTTAAAAAATCATTTCTATGGATAAAAATTAGTTTTTTTGTTTGTTTAGATTTCATTTTTTTATTGAAAATGTAACTATTCCAGTTTTGTTTGAAAATTTATATTATTAATTGAAAACTTATCTTTTCTAATAGAAAATTTAACTATTTCGTTGAAAATTTGTCTTTTTGGGTTAAGAATACATCTATTTGGGTGGAAAATAAATCATTTTTGGTTGAACATTCAACTATTTTTGTTGAAATTTCGACTTGAAATCACTAGAAGCGCAAAATCTGTGTGAAGCCAACGGCTACGGCCGTCAATCGGGGTGACGGAAGGAAATTGGTAACGTAGTTTATGGGCAGCCCCTTATCTCCATGAGAGTTAACTCAGAATTCCTTAAAGGAACCAAAAACAGAATTCTGCACTTCCTATCTTGTTATCCTGGCTTTACGGATCGGGGTAATAATTTCAGACCAGTGCCAGAAATGGTTTGTATTCTCCTATCTAGTCTAGCTCTGCTTTCAGTGAAATTGCGTGGAGTCCTCTAGACACTAGAAAAAAGAAGGTTGGACGATAAAGCAGGTGGGAAGCGCTCTTGGTCCACAACGCGGATAATTATTGCGCCATAAATCATTATTATCGCATTGAAACGACTCCGGTTAATGCTACAAATTCCAACTTAAAGTTTCCCACTTTATCTTGCTACTACTTTTATTGCGCTCTGTTGTCCCGAAGTGTCTCACTCGGCATCGGCTGGTTCAATTAATTAAAAAATAAGGATGAATTGACCCATTTTTCAGAACTGAACAAAAAAATTTGTAGAGAGCTTAAGAAGAATCCTAAATGATTATCAAGTTAAAACGACTAATAACTATTGGTAAGTTTTAATTGAAAAATTCTTTTTCCTCACACAACCTTACACGACAATATTGGAACAAATTTAATCCGGAAGTGTTCAGATCAGTCTGGATGATCGGATAAAGTCTAGATATAGAAGGAAAGAAAGCTGTCGCGTCATTTGCACTCGGCATTTCAATGATAATGTGTTATTGGTTGGGACCGATAAGGAATTAAACTAGACGTCAGTCGAATCTGGAATAGAGACTGGATTTTCACATCACGAACATCGCAAAAAAGGTTCAATATCCCTAATGAAAACTTCATGCCCCTGCCATCGACTTCTCATTTCTCTTTTTATATTTTTCTTCTTTTTATTTCCTTTTTCTACTCCTCTCTCAAGTTCGTCTCGCGACCTGACTTTTTATCCCCTGGGCCGGTTAAGAGATTTCCTGGCACATTGGGAAACAGGATCAAAAAAAGTTCACTAGAAAGGACGAAATATTATGCTGCTCCACTGACGAATGGCATCGGCGCCGCGATTATTGCAGATTTCTCGGGATAGAGTTTCATTTCTGATCCGACTCTATAGACTTTCGTTTCAAATAGTGGCAGCCTTTAATAATCATATTAATTTTTTAGATTGTTGTTATTGAAATGGAAATTAATGGGTCATCGTTTTAACAAAGGTAAGTTAAGAAATTTAGCATTTAAAAGAGTGAAGAATGAATCCCAGTAAATAAAATTGAAAAACTAAAACATTCGAAACTGAGAAATTTTTATTTAAAGTATTATTTGTATTGTATTTATTCAAGAACTGGATATTACAAGGTCATTACAAATTTGTGAAAGTACTGATCGGAAATATACTACATTACACAATTAATAAAATTAATAATTGGAAGCTTTAAATTTTTGGAATAAGTTTAATCTAAAAAGACACCTAATTCTAATTAGACTTAATTAGACTAATTAGACTAATTAATTAGTTAATTAATTAATTAGACTTCTAATTAGACTTCTAATTAGACACCTTTTAAAAAAAGACATTCAAAATTGTAAAATTGCAATGCAGTGCTTTTAATTGTAACCAAATTGGAAATCAAAGCCTTAAAAAAGAAACAGTCTGCGAATAAAAATCACTTTTAATTTTTAGACTTTAAAACATAAAAAATTTTTGTTTTAATTACAGTTACAGTTTTAATAAGAAAACTTAGCAAACTTAATGCCATAAAAATTTAAAAATTCTGGAAATGAGCATTAAAAACTATACCTTTATTACAAGTTACATATTAACTTTGTAACGTCTTGATTTGAAAAAAAAGATACACAATTATGAAAATACAACAACGTGATAATTATAAAAGTGTTTTGATTAATTTATTTTTTTAATTTTAATTATGTAATTCAACACAAATTTAACAAAAAAAGGTAATATTCAATCAAGATAGCTGAATTTTTCAATCAAACAGTTGCTTTATCAATAAAAAAATATGCATTTTCTACCAAAAGAGGAATTTTTAAGAAAAAAAAATTATGCTTTCAAAAAAAGTCGAATGTTTTACACAAAATTTATCTTTTAATCCCTAAAAGACAAATTTTCAACAAAAAAGCTAATTTTAAGCCAAGAAAGATGAATTATCAACCTAACAGCTAAATTTTCAACGGAAAAAACTATATATAATTTTCCATCAACCAGATGCATTTAAAACCAAATAGTTGCAGTTTCAAGCAAAAGAGACCAGTTTTCAACAAAAAGTTGATTTTTTAACCAAATAGTTAAATTTTTAATCAAATGGTCGAAATACCGAAGAAAAAAAGATTAAATTTCAATCAAAAACAACTTTTCAGCCAAAAACAAGAATTTTGTAGAAGACAGTTGAATTTTCAACAAAAAAGTTAATTTTAAACCAAATAAGATGACTTTTTTTTTACCAAACAAGAGAAATTTCTATCCAGAAAGACGAATTTTCAACGAAACAGTTGAATTTTCGACCAAAAAATATGACTTTTTAACAAAATAGTTGAATTTGCAATAAAATAATTAAATTTCCAACCGAGGAATAAAATTTGTATCCCAAAAAGATTATTTCTGAATCAAAAATATAATAGTAGACTTTTCAGCCAAAACACTTAACTTTCAACCAAAAATATTTGAATTTTCTTTCTGGGTTTCATAAATTCAGATCGCATTTAAGCAAAAAATGCAAAGAAAAGGGAAAGTTTCTTGAATGTAGGGGAAAAAGGAATTCTTTTAAAAAAGGGGGAAAGAGGGGAATAGGTAAAAGAATGTGAAGTCTGATATTGAATAGTTTGGAAGCTCTGGATCAATGAAAGTCTCTTTTATCTGGAATTAATATTGAGCCAATAAAATTGGGTTTATAAGTAATGGAATAACACCCTTCAATTCATTGTCCTTTTTCAGTTTTTCTCGGTCCCAAAAAAAATTTAAATTTTTCGGCTTCCTTTCGACTTCCCTTAATAATCCCGCTTTACAGGCCAACAAAAGTATCTCGACCCAAGAATCTAGAGAAGAATACTTTGAGCTTAGAAGTTGGGACGAGGTTCTAACTGCTGCAGACGGTCATAAAGTCACCTTCACTTATAAAACTTGGCTGGCCAACGCCTTCAACTCACTCCAGAAGGAAAAACCAGCAATAAGGCGTTCATGAAACGGATTCTTCTTGATGGGCGAATGTTATTTCACTCGAGAAAGAACGAGCTAAGCTTTTATATCACATGAACTTTGCCAGAGCGACAGAGTTTCAAGTCTCTCTTGTAGCGTGGTCTTTCTGGGACAACCACGACGTTTACGCGGATATTCTCGTATTGTAAGATCCTCTCAAATCATTTCGCCCTGTTCGAGTTTTCCAGATCGTAAATAAAGTCCGACATTGGCGTTTCAAGGAAAATTACCAAGCGTACTTCGAATCTTCTACAGACTACCCGGAAGGAATCAAACTTGAAACTTTGTCCTTTATGTCAATCGAACGACCTATCTTTTAGGAGAGGGGAAGAAAAAAGGAGGAAGATTCCTCTTTCGTATCGAGAAGTTTATTTTTCAGGAACCTGGAACACAATCGATTGACATGGGAATTCCTTGAGTAAAGGATGCGGTGAAGAAGAACGGGGGGAATCAATCACCGGCGGATCGCATCGAGAATTTTTAAAAGGCCATGGGTATTTCTGCTTCCAAATGATGGAAGCTTCGTTATATGAAAAGATCTCAAATGTCCAAGGGGTTAATTACTCGAAATTTTAATGTACATTAGATTGCAAGATTGTATGCAATTGCAAAAAAATGCATTATTTAAATGAAAAATATTGCATGAGATTGCATGAGATTGCATGAAATTATATGAGATCACACGCGATGGCATGAGATTGCAAGCAGTGCTCCTGATTTTTATGACAACGATTGTAATCCTATTTTGATGAGATTGTAAATGAAATTGCATCGAGATTGCATGAAAATAAAATGGATTACATGGGATTGCATCGATACTTCATTGGATTAAAATGGATTGTAAAGGATTAAATGGAATTGCATCGAGATTGCATGAGATTACAAGGGCAGAGTGGCAACTCAACATTTTTTCAGGTTGACTTTCAAGCGTTTATAATAATGATAATTATTCATAACTAATTGATTATTTAAAAAAAGAGAACTTTCCTACCAAAAGGTAAATTTTCAACAAAACAGTTGAATTCTCAATCAAAAGATGAATTTTCAATCCAAAAAGATGAACTTTCTATAAGGAAAGACAAATATTCAACAAAAAAAGTGGAGTTTTCGACCAAAAAGATGCCTCTTAACCAAATAGTTGAACTGACAACAAAATAATTAAATTTTCCACCAAGTAGTAGAATTTTTAACCAAACGAGATTAATTCTGAACTAAAAATATAATAGACTTTTTAATGAAAAAGAATTAATTTTAACCAAAAAAGACGACTTTTCTACAAAAACATGAATTTTTAATCCAATTTTCTATCCAAAAGTCGAATTTTCAACAAAGTTAAAAATCTAAAAAAGTTTAATATCTTAAATATATATATTAGGATGGTTCAAAAAAATCGAGTATTTTTTTCGAAACCCTCACATACAAAATTCCGAAAAGGTGTAAAAAGACGCCTGTGAAAAGTAGAGCTCTTAATATTAATATTTAGAGGTCGCTCATCGCGAATTTCTATTTCCCATTTAAATAGCATGTGACATTTTTCTTTTAATTCGTAGTCTTGTAACTATTGAACGGCTTAATGAATTGCTGAGACCATAACATATTCTTGTAGGGAATTCGACGCTCTACAAAAAAGGGTTCTTATGATTTTTTCATAAATTTACTCTTTCAAAAGTTATTTAAGGTTAAAGCTGAACACATAATAAATTTATCGTTTTATTTCTTAATTTTTGGCAAAAATTTGAAATTTATCACTAATTATCGTCATAGTTTTTTCGGAAATTTTATAGTTTGAAATGTTCTCTAAAAAAACAATAATCTAAATCAAATCATCACATTATCAAGTTTCATGATTTAAAAGTTATTTGTTATTAAAAGCAGAACAATAAAAGACAAATTTTCAAACAATGTTAAACTTGATAATGTGATTATTTGAGTTAGATTATTGTTTTTTTAGAGAAAATTTTAAACTATAAAATTTCCGAAAAAACT
>CAKNXH010062488.1:348905-371742 GCA_932178445.1 Andricus quercusramuli
ATTCGCGATGAGCGACCTCTAAATATTAATATTAAGAGCTCTGCTTTCCACAGGCGTCTTTTAACACCTTTCCGGAAGTTTTTTTGTGGGGGTTTCGAAAAAAAATACTAGATTTTTTTGAACCACCCTAATATATATATATATATATATATCGTAAAAATTTCCGGCTATTTCCAGGTTTAACCGGTCAGTGGCCACCCTGAAGGAATTGCAAAGGATTGTAAAGGATTACAAGGGATTGCATGGGGTTTCAAAGGATTACATGGGATTTTAAAGGATTACGTGAGACTGAATTGAGATTGTATGGGATTACAAGTGATTGTAAAGGATTACATGTGATTGCAGAAAGAATATAAACCAGGGTGTAGGAGACACTTTAATCATTTCGAACTATGATAGAAAAATATTCAATTTTGAATTCCACAAATAATTTCTTCAATTTTTAACTTGAAAATAATTTTTACAATTGCGATAATGCGGATAACCGTAATGGATTTCAAATCAGTTTTCAGAGAATGAGGTTCTCTCTTCATCTTCTCTCAATTTCAAAATTGTCCGATAAAGAAGTGAAGTGAACATCTTTGGTCTCTGGTAAAATGTTCCCTCTATAAATATGCAAGAAAAAGTAACACGACTAAAAAGCGTCGGCTGCGAAGCAAACATCCATCCTCCAAAAACGAAAGCAAAGAGAAGAAAGTAAATATCTACGTCGCGTGTCTACGTATCTTTCTCTTCATCTCTGAACTTCCTTTGTCTCTTTTTACGAAGGCAAGAGCTGTTATATCATCGGGCATTGTAGCTTGTTACTTGTGATGTACGTAGTTCGTAGCATATTGTTTCAAAAGGAAAAGTTCACGAAGGTTGGGTAAAGGGCGCGGACAAAGAGCCAGAGGACCTTTTCTTTCGGAGGTCCAATAAATAAAATATCCAACACTACGCACTTTCGCATGTGTTATGTATTTCCATCACGATGAATAAGGAGCGAAAGGTGATCCTAATTCATACGACGCGATGTCTTCACCTTTGAACCAAATCCCTTCCGGAATTTTTTATTTCACTCTGAGATGGTCATTTTTTTCGGGAAAATTTAGTTGATTCGTATGACTTTTCTGAGCGAGTAAAAGTAGAATTACTTATTATTAAACCAGTTTAATTAAAAAACTTGCAACCATTTATACAAGGTGCAATTAAAATGTTATACCGTTAAAGCTGAAGCTTTTTTCATTTGAAGTAATCAAAACTCTGTAAATTAAAGTAGCCAAAATTTAACTCTTCTGAATTTTCAGCTTTCCAATTTAAAGCTTGACAAAATTTTCATTAAAAATCTTTTCATTCAATCTTTAATAATGAAAGTTATAAGTTTAATTTTAAAGGCTTAAAAAAACTTATCTCACAATGAAACATTCAAAATAATAAAGCATCAATTTCACAGACTTCAATTACACAAACTTTTATCGTCGGGAAAATTCCCGAGTTTTTACATTTTTTCTCGGTCATACGAATAAAAATAGTTTTTGGTAACTACAGACTTCACAGTCCAAAATTCTCTCAAAAAAGGAAAACTAGGATCATTTTTCACAAAAATAGGGGAACAAATTCTTTTGAATAAAATTAATACATGGTTACGATATTGAATTCAATATGAAATTCTTTAAACTCCTAAGATTTCGAGTCAAAATATATGATATGATGAATTTTCAACAAAAGAGTTGATTTTTCACGTTAAAAACTTGATTTTTTAGAAAATAGTTGACTTTTTACTAAAATAATTGAATTTATAACCAAATAGTTTGATTTTCAGACAAATCGTCTAATTAAAAAAAAATCAGAAATAAATATAATTTTCAACCAAGAAAGATCAATTTTCAACCTCCGGCTACATGCGTCGAGAATAATGAGATGAATAATGATGATGAATAATGAGAAAAAAATAGTTGAAAAATAGTTGAATTTTCAATCTGCAAAGACGATTTTTCTATCAAATGGTTAAATGTTCGACATTGCTATAATAAAGGATGAATTTTAAATCATGAAGTAGTGGTTGAATTTAAAAAAAGACGAATTTTCTTAAAGACAGTTGAATTATAATCCTGAAAAGGTCTAATTTTCGTCAGTTTATTATATCGAGTACGAAAAAAAATAATTTTTTTTTTTATAAATTCTTTTCCCTTCTCAATAGGAAAGTAGGGGAGGAAAAGGGGTACGACAATTCATCACATGACCCTTCGGGATCGACTTCAGACCATCACGGTCTGTCACGAGGGTGAGCAGGTGGGTGGGTGGGGGGGGGGGGTCGTATCAATTTTGACTGTTTTTAGCGTCACGAGATTTGTGAATGGCCCCACAACAAAAGATAATAATCAACCAATAAAGATAAATTTTCAACGAAACAGATGCATTTCCAACCAAATAGTTGAACTCCCAAAAAAAAGGATGACATTTGAAAACAATAGTTGGATTTTTAACAAAATAATTAAATTTTCAACAAAATAGTTAAATTTTCAACAAAATAGTTAAATTTTCAACAAAATAGTTGAATTTTCAACCTGTAAGTAAAATGTAATATATTGGCTTTTCTTACTCGATAAATATTTTTACAGATATGTTTTACCATTAAGGACGTTTTATTGTATGCTGTTGTTGAAATGAAAACTAACCATTATTTTATAAGCTTTAAGGTTTGCTATTCGAAATTAAACAAAATTCCCAGTCATTTCCCGGTTTTCTGGTCCAGTGGTCACCCTGCTTGTAGTTGAAACATCTTATAGAAATTTGAAAAATCTAATCTCGCTTCTATATTAGATAACATTTCAAAGCCGAATTCAAGTTTAAACCACATTTTCATCTGGATATTGATTCTATTTCCGGAATTCAATCAAATTGTGAGATAAATCTCACAAGAGGTATTATCAGAAATCGAAAAATCTACTCCTTTCATCAAATAGTGCAATACGAAGCCCTCTTATTGTTACTTTTGAATAGATATTCGATAAAGTACTATAGCCATAATAGCAGAAACCTACTCAAATTTCCAGCTTTAAGAAATTACGTGGACTTAGCATTATACACATACAATTCTTAGAATCATTTCTCAAATGCAAAGGTCATCAAGAATCAAAAAGTAAGGATAAAATAGCTTAAAATGCAATTTTTCAAACCTTTCTAAATGAAATCAATGACATTTAGGTAGATAATTTAAAAAAGGGTTTTTCATTCTCACCTCCCGTCTCGAATTACTGGCAGCGGGTGTTCGCCGGCTTCTTGAATATCCGGCGTCCATGGACCTTGTATTGAGAGAATTTTGATGATCCCTGGATTCGGTACTAAGGCCACGATGAGGAGGTACTCGCGGTCTGTATTCAACCGTTCGATTACTGTGAGTTTTTGATTTCGTTGAAATCACGGCACTGTTGCCAACGTCAGAACTTTCCTCGTCAGCTTCTTCAACCGGCGAAGGTGGCAGAGGCGGGAATTCGAGAACCTCGACGCTAACCTGCGAAATAACAAAATAATGTACTTCTTTTCAATCGAGAATGGTATTTTCTTGAAAAAGCAATTTTCAAAACGAAAATTGCAAGTCTGCCACGGAAAAGATAAATCGAAGGTAATAAAATAAGTTGATGAATAATGGTTTAAAGCATTCTATCTGTTGTCAATGTATAGTAATCGGAAAAGAGAGTTGGATGGTATAATTTCTTGATTTCATGTTTACCGAGATATGGGGGAGAGAAGCAGATATAATTTGGTATACTTTGATTTTCGAACTGTTTTTCAATGAAATTCTATTGCGTGTTCAAAAAAATTCGAAGGTATTCAAAAGAATTCAAAGGAACTAAAAAAATCAGAAATATTTGGGTTCTCTGTTTTAATTTATTGAAAAAATTAATTTAAGTGATCTTTTATTTTTTATAAGTATCTCTGTAGTATCTTTATCTCAAAAAAGTGAATAAAAAGTGATTTGAAGAAAAGTGAATAAAAGTGACTCGAGTGGCGATGCCACTTTAATGAAAAAATTTGACTTTTGCCACTTATTACGTGATAGGAAATGACTTAGTAGGATTATTTCGTAATTGGTGACTAATAAAATTTGTTTGTTTGTTATCTATTTTATTTGTTCTAAAGAAGTGGGTTTCATTCTGTCTTAAAATTGAACTCTTAAAAAAAACTCCCTGTCCCGCCAGGCCTTGTCACTACACCACTGATTGTTAGTGAAGTGTATAGCGTGCGATTACGTAATCGGTCATGGAAAATGGATGCACGGTGGAGAATATTCTCCAGATGAATAATCGTCATCTCCAGAATAATCTGCTGCCGAAGTTTGCAAGGACGATTTCAAGCATTTTGACGAACCTTCAATGGCCTTTCATGATCAATCAATAGCGACTTATAAAATTTAAAAAAAAGGTTACATTGTTTATAAGAGGAGAACTTTTTTTCATTTGAAATATAACTCTACCGCAAGTTAAAAAGTTGTTCGTTATAACAGAACACACTGATTGACCTTTTGATGGTCTCTCTGATTATCTGAAACACAGATTTTCGCTAAGACAGAAACATAAGTTTGAAAAATATTGAGTGTCCATTTTTCCCTTTTGTTAGGGAAAAACTTCTATCTATGAGAAAGAAAATTTATTTGACACCTATGAAGAAGTAAAGTGCTCATGATATGAAAACAAATAATTACAACCCATAGTAAACCAGACAGAAATAATTTTAGTAACAAAAAGAATGACTATTTGAAATCCCACCTGCCTTTCTGCTTTTGTTTCCTTAGACTTTTTACTTTTTTCCAATGAATATTATCAGTTGTAAGCACCCGTGTGCGAAATTTTTTTAATACCAGCTAAAAAAATATTATAGTGTAAAAAAACAGAAAACTGAGTATTTTAAACATTTTTTGCGTCAACTTTACTGAATTCCCAGACTTTAAAATTTTCATCTATCATGTTTTTATCAGCATAATGTTTTTCAAAAACGAAAAAATTGTAAACATTTTTTAAGAGTTTCTAATAAAAAAAAAAAAAAAACAGGAGACTGTTTTCATCAACAGGGTTGTTCACTCTCGATATTTGATTTGAAAACCTTCATGAAATCTTTTTCAATCTTTGAAAATTTAAAAATCTTTGTGAAAAACTGTAGAATCAGTGAAATCTTTGAAATCTTTGTGAAATCTTGAAGATCAGTGAAATTTTTTAAATCTTTGTGAAATCTTTCTGAAATCTTAGAACTATTATGCAATTTTTTCGAAATTTTAAACTCTTTTAAAATCTTTTAAAACCCCTCAAATCTTTTATATCTTGAATTCTGGTGTACACTTAATAGTCTAATGGTCAAACCCTCAGTTAAATATAAATTATCTCTTAAGCAGAAGTAATGTGTCAAAGTTTGGCGATATTTGTCTAAATTTCAGAAACATTTTAAAGAACTGGTATTGACTAGTATGCACAAAATAATAAAATTTTGTTATTTCACACTACTAACCAAACAACTAATTCTTATGACTTTCCTGATGTTTCTGCCAGAACGGCATTCAAAATATTTCAATTTCGTGAAGTCAACTTGTCAGACTAAAAGGTTTTTGATTTTTAACTTTTTTAGCGTTTCGAAGATAATAGATTTAATGTTTTCACGATGATTCATTATAATAAAAGAAGTTTTTCGGGTTACAGTTGTGTGCAAAACTACGAATCTTGCCGAATTTGATTGAACATTGCAGTTCACATCTTCAGGGCTTTAGTCAGAGTGCCCCATGGTGGGGATTGGTCGAACTTGATTGGCCAATCAAGTACTTTTTTAATAACCCGAGAGGACGGGTAGCCAAATCGGATTGGTATTATATCCATTGTCCCTATTGATGTTATTAGGGTGTTTTAAGATTTCGATTGCTTCTCTGTGTTTTCTTGGAAAAAATATTGTACATTTTTGCGATGACGGTTGCTTTGTCAAATAAAATGCTATGTCCTGTTTCGATATGACGATCAGCTAGTGCTAATTACGTGAATTTTTTTAGCCATACTTCACTTTCATGTTCCTTTACTCGCTGGCTCACCTCCCTCCCGGTTTCTCCAATATGGATTTTGACATCATGAGGCGCTCGGTAACATTCGTAGTTTTGCACACGATTGAAACCCGAAAAACCTCATTTAAATTTAGTTAAAAACTACTTGAAATCGATATAACCAATAATCCCTATGAAATTCGCTTTATGAAAATACTTGAAAAATGAATCGAAACTTTATGGGGGAAAAAATGGAAAAAGGGTTCAGAATTCTCGATTTTAGGTATTTATGGGGACTTTAGAAATTTAAGGGGAAAAGGAAAAATGGGTGAAAAGGGGACGGACTGTAAGCCCTAAAATCTAAATTACTGAAAATATACTCTTTTAAACAAAAAGTTTCATACCTGGAAGTCCGGATTTTTCGAATCCTCGAGAATGGCGTCGATAACATTCTCAATCTGCTTCTGATCGTTTTTATTATGGCTTTCGATTCCATTTTGTCTAGGTCTCCTACCAGAAGAGTAAACCTCCGTCCCGTTGAGTTTTCTCCGATCGAAATCGATTTCCGAGCTGGACGTCTTCGAGTTTTCAGAGTCGGAACTATGTTGTTTCTTGGGACGATTATCAAATGGATTATCCGGAATCCTCTTATCTTGATCATTCTCATAACTGTTTCTCTTAGAACTGGACCTAACATCTCCATTCCTCCACCTCTTGCTATCAATGTAAGACTCGCTGTTCTTCACGCTCTCAATTTCCTTAATTGCGTCGCTTACTTTCTCCAACTGTCGGCGATTTTCGTTGAGGGCCTTCTTTACAATCTGATCCTCAATAAGAAGATTTAGAGGAATCTTGGAGTCAAGACGACGTTCGTTCGACGATTTCCTTGGTGGGATATTCTCGAGGAAGAGGTTGACGGCGATTTTGGCGTCCAAACTTTTCGAGATGGACATTGAGGTAGGGCCACCGTTGCACTCTTTTCCCCTTTCTGGGAAAGTGCAAGCATCAACATCGTCGAACGGCGAGCGAGGGGAAATTTTATTCAAATTCTTTATCTCCTTTTCCTTGTCGGATAAGTCGGAATTTTCTTCTTCCTCGACCGTAATTTCGAGTTGGCTTTTGCTTCCTGTCTCGTTGTTTATGGCCGGAAGGGAAACTACGCGAACTAAATCCGGTGGCACTGGTGGTGTGAAATCGGATGGGGGGTCGTTTAGACCCTCGAGTCTGCCCTCTTTTAGGAGACTCTGGATGTTGTCGAAGGTACTGGAATAGCGCTTTGTCTCTGAAAGGCGATTCTCGTCGTGATCGTCAAATGGCAGGGTCTTCGTTCTCGTAGGAGAATCTGGTAAATTCTTCCTCTCCTTCTTTCGACCTTTGCGAATCACGTAAGTTCCGTTTTTCGAGAGATCCTGAGGCCGTATTTGATCGAGATCAGTCGTTGAGGAATCGGAATAGGGAGATATCAGGTCGTCGTCTGTTGTTGAAACTCGGGGGTCTTGCCAGTCGTCAAAGTCTCGGAGCTTGGATGCTGAGCCAACACCTGAAAAATGGTAATTGAAGAATATCAAAAGATATCGATACCTACGTGCTAAAACAAACTGTATCGGAGTGTACATCTAAAACAATGACTCTGGCGTTGGTCCTCTAATTTTTAAACTAACCACTCTGCTCTTCCAATTCCGAAAAAATGGAAAATAAAAAATTCTACTAAGATTTCAGTGCTTCCAGCTAAATAAAAATTATAAAAACGAAAATTTTCTCCCTTCCAACTAAAAAAAAAAATATTAAAAATAAAAAATGATCCTTTTTCCAATACATAAAATATTTAAAACTAAAATTTCTTCCTTTCAATCTCGTTCAAAACCTTAAAAATGAAAATCTCCCCCTGCCAATTCAACAAAAATTAAAAACTAAAGTTTCCTCGTTTAAAACTTAATAAAAGTGTTAAAAATGCTAAATTTGCCCGCCTTCAACTCAATAAAAATGTACAAAACAAAAAAAGTTCCTCCAATTCGGAAAAAAATTAGATACTAACATTTCTTCCCTTTCTCTTAAAATTACAATTGTGAAATTCAAACGTTTCTTTATACATGACTCCTTCTAAGTTGAATTATTTTTATTTTAAGTCATTTAAAATTAATAACTGTTCAATTGTTATTTATACATCACAGTCTAAACTTTCCGCCACAAATTACAATTTTTTTAAATGGAACATTAAAATTGTATGTAAATAATTTTGAATATTTGATTTATAATTGCTCATTTTAAATAAACAGTCGAATATTGCTAAATTTAAAACGATTATTCTTTTTTTAATTACAAAAGTTCAAATTGAATGGATTGAAAATAGAGTATTTTAGATTGAAACAAAATTTGAATAGAACTTGAAATTGATTGAAAAGTTTAATTGTATATGAATCTATTAATTTGAAATTATTTTTAAATAGAAAATAGTTGATTTAATTAGTTGATTTTTCAACGTTAAAATCTGTAAAATGTTTAATTTGGAACAGTCTTGTTATCTTATTATAATAAATTATTTTTCAATTTTTAACATTCGAACTACAGTTCAGTTTTAAAAAGCCTTGATTAATTTATATTTACAGTTGATCTACTTAACTCTTTAAAGTTTAACGGCTAAGTCTAGAACCCGTTGAATACAAATTCTGAAAAATTCAGGAATAATGTATGGTCATTTTCTGATCGATTTTTGCAATAAAATTGTTAAATTATTTTCTCGGTTTTTATTGAGTATACGATAACTTATAACCACCTTACGAGACACCTTATCCAACATTTTAAAATTCAAACGCTTTTAATTTTAATTGTTTCAGTCTTCATAACTGCATTTTCAAATTCCTTTATTTAAAAATGTAACTTAAAAATGAAGACCTAAAATGGAAAATTTGTAAAGTAAAATATTGCATAATTACGCATTGAAAACTAAATGATTTAATAATTGAAAAAGTTAATAATTGAATTTAGCATTAAAAAAAGTTGAAATCGAACTTATTATTTTAAATTGCACTGTATGATGTTATATGAAATTTGTGACATTTCAAGAGATTGGATAGATTTTTCTTCTACAAATTTACGGAAATCCCGGTCAAAAAATAAATTAAATTCCATTATTCGACTTTTTCCGGTCTCAAAAAATTCCAGGCAATTTCCCGGTGTCCCGGTCTAGTGGCCCCTGAAATTCAACGAACTCAAAAGAATTCAGAGGAATTTACGTGAACACAAAGGAATTCAAGTGAATACAAAATAATGATAAATAATACACTAAAACAGAGGGCAATAATTACTAAACCTGTTCGCTTTTTTACCGCGTACAGTAAAACGAGGGGCTAACTCAAAAAGCAGAGTGACTAGTTTAGAGAACCAACACCAGAGTTGTCGTTTTAGAAGCACACTCCGAGAGAGTTTCGGAAGTATCGAAATAAAACGAGAATATTGATTGAAAAATACATTTTCAACAAATCAACATTATAAAAATGGGAAAATAGTATTGTTACTCACTGGAGACGTCGCTACTTTTTCGTCGTCTTCTGCCCACAACTTTGGTACTTCCTGGTGCATAAAGAGGATCCTCATCCAGCGACACTTCCCAAGCAATCGAGTGCCTTTTGCTAATTGGAGGCGGTGGCGGAAGCAACTCCTCGAGCGAGTCGTCCGAGAAGTGTTCCTCCTCCGACTGGGTCCTAAAATCAGTCGAGTTTCTCGTCGAAAAGTCCGAGTTCCTCGTCGAGAACCTGTCCGAGTATCTTTCCTCCGAGCACCTGTCAGACGTCTGAGTCGAGAACCTCTCGGCCGATTCGGCTCGGGGTAGAGAGAAGGAAGTAAAATCAAGATTCCTGATGTTGAAAGGATCGGAGTTGGCAATATCTACATCGTCGATGTCGTGGTCATTCGAACTAGCACTCGCGACCGCTATCGAAAAGTCCGAGTGGAACCTCTCATTGGAGGTCGAGTTTGCCCTGGAGAAATCTGAGGAGTCGCAATTTGCTCTCATGGAGAACCTCTCGACACTAACGGAACTGGAACGAGGAATAGAAGACCGTTCAGACTCCGAGTTCCTGGAGAAACGACCTTCACTCGAATCGGAGTTGTTCCTTCTTCTGGAAGATGATGAATCTGAGCCATTGTGGTTCATTAGGAGCCTGTCCTCAACGCTACTCGACTTCATTATCTCATTTTGTCTCTGTTTGCGAAGGTGGGTTGATCTGTCTTTCTCGGGACTCGGGTGCTTCCGGTCGAGACCTTCTTCGGAAGAACGACGCCGGACTTCTCGGTGCTTCTCTATCGCCTTTGGATTCGTCCTCGGGGGAATCCAGTTGAAGGAGACTTTGCCATTGTAGGGGAGACTAGCAAACTTGCTTGGAGGACTTGGAGGATCCGCCAGTCGGAACGGTTCCACGCTTCCGTTCTCCCAACCATACGGACGTTGGTGTCTCGTTTTTGGCTGAAAAAAAGGTACATTAATTACAATTTTAATAAGGAGAACTTTGCAATTTCTTTTCAAAGAATTCATGTCGTACTCAATATTTTTTATATTTTAGAACACTCTTTCTGAATCGAAACCTACAATCTCTAAATTAAGAAAAAACGTTTGAATGGATCCCTTATCATGGAGATTAGCCAATGGATAAATAAAATACGACTCCAATTTCGATGTTCAAGAAGCACAATGATTTAAACTCGACTTTCCAGTTTCGTTTGGATTCCCTGCGATAAAGCCTGCCAATCACTTTTCAAGATCCGAGCTTGACTCGTCGGATATCTTACGTGAGATATCGTGAGAGACATTTAAATTCCCGAGAAATTCTTATTCGAATCGAATAAAGCTGGTTCAGGATCCATTTTGGACTCGACTAACGACCGTTCAATGGGTTTTCGAAGCGCCTTCATACACAGATCGTAAGGTAATAATTATTATGGAAGAGTTTTAAGAGTTCTTAAGTGTAAATCTGTGAAGATTCTTTGAAGATCTTGGAAAAAGAAGCTGGGTGGTAATTCAAGGTGGCCACTCAAGCTTAAAAAAAAATCCAGGCTATTTCCCGGTTTCCGCGGTATATATCATGCAAATTATTGTGAAAGTGATTTAAGACTTCACAGCCCAAAATTCTTACAACACAGTAGAAATGGGGAGATTTTTCAAGGAAATAGGGGATTTCATAAGATTTTGAGTCGAAATATGTTGCAGTTTCAAAAAATAATGGAATTTTCAGCCAAAAAATTATATTTCAACCATGAAGTTGCATTTACATACAACTAAATAGCTGCACTTTCAAGCCAAAAAGACGAATTTTTTAGAAGATAGTTGAACAACTAAGAAAGATGTATTTTCAACCAAAGCAAAAATGACTTTTAACAGAAAAGTTGTAACTTTGATTAAAATAATTAAATTTTTAACCAAATAGTAGAGTTTTTAATCGGAAGAGATTAATTCTCACCCAAAAATATAATGGTATACTTTCCGAATAAAAAGAATTATCTTTCAAATAATAAAAAAACGCTTCAACCAAAAGGAAGAATATTCTGCCCAAAAACACGAATGTCCAACAAAAAAGCTGAATTTTCGACCAAAAATATGATAACTACTTAAGAAAATAGTTGCATTTTTAAGCACATATTTAAATGTTCTACCAACTATAAAAGATGAATTTTCATCTAAAAATATGTCTTTTCCACCAAAAGATGAATTTTTAATCCAAAAGTAGTAGTAGTAGAATTAGAAGTAGAATTTTTAACCAAAAGAGGTGAATTCCGAACCATCAATAAAATTATGACTCTTTAAAAAAAAAATTTAACTTTCAGCCAAAAAAGATGAATTAAAAAAAAAAGAGTTCAATTTTTAACAAAAGAAATAAATTTTCAAATAAATAGTACAATTTTTAACCAAGAGATTAATTACGGATAAAAAATATGATAGCAGACTTTTTAATTACAAAAAAATTAACTTTCCATCATAAAAGATGAATTTTTATTCAGAAAAGATGGCTTTCTTATCAAAAGATAAACTTTCAATCCAAAAGTAGTAGTAGTAGAATTAGAAGTAGAATTTTTAACCAAACGAGGTGAATTCCGAACCATCAATAAAATTATGACTTTTCAAATAAAAAAAAAAAATAACTTTCAGCCAAAAAAGATGACTTAAAAAAAAAGAGTTCAATTTTTAACAAAAGAAATAAATTTTCAAATAAATAGTACAATTTTTAACCAAGAGATTCATTACGGATAAAAAATATGATATCAGACTTTTTAATTACAAAAAAATTAACTTTCCATTATAAAAGATGAATTTTTATTCAGAAAAGATGGCTTTCTTATCGAAAGATAAACTTTCAATCCAAAAGGACGAATTTTTAACGAAATAGTCGAATTTTTAACAAAAAGAGGTTAACTCAGAACCAGAAATATAATTTTACATTTTTAAAAGAAAAAGAATTAACTTTCAAACAAAAAAGATGACTTTTCTGGATTAAAAATTTGATAGAAGACTTTATGATTAATAAAGAATTAACTTTTTGCAACAAAAAACCTACGTTTTTACCAAAAGATGAATTTTCAATCAAACATGGTAAAATTCTCGATTAAAAAAGACGAGTGTTCAACAAAGCAGTTAAATTCTAGACTAGAAAAGAAGAATTCTGAAACAAAAATAAAATAATAGACTTCACAGATAAAAAATATAAGCATTTTGGTTTAGACTAGTAGATCAACAATCGCCAGTCTCATAATAATAGACTTTTCAATTAAAAAGAATGAACTTTCAACCAAAAACAGTTGGGTTTTCTTATTGGGTTCTATTATTTCAGTTTTCACTTGAGCAAAAAAACGAGAAAAAGGTGAATTTGTTTGAAAACAGGGAAAAAAGAGGAATTCTTTAAAAGAGGGGAAAAGAGAAAAATATAACAAAAAAAGTGAAGTCTGGGATTTGAAAAACCGCACTAAAAATTCTGAGCAAAGAATAAACTGCTGTTATTTCAGAATATAAATTGTGACGTTTCGGAAGAAAATGACCAATTTGTCGATCGTAGTTTACGAGATATTCGCTTTTTTGTGATTCGGGACATAAAAGGTAGATTTTGGATAGGAAATTATACTTTAATTTGTGCTCTATTTGGTAGAAGTATACTATGTCTCCGAAATGACCGGTAGTGGGTAAATTTTTTATTTGAAGACAAAGTATCACGTGAGCTTATAGCACTCTCCAACTTCAAATCAGTTTTTCTTCTATGTCAAATGTCCAAAAAGGAAGTTTTCGTTCTCGAATATAAAAAGAACATTAGTATTTGAACGATTCATCAACATAAGATTCAAATTCTTAAATATATAGTATGAAGGAACATTATTTTTTTACTGAAATATTAACTTTAAAATCTTAAATACTAGATAACCATCATTTTTCTCAAAATGGGTTTATTGCATAACAAATTCTTTAAAAATCAAATACACGTTGTGCTTAAAGGATTTGTTTGAAACCTTATTTTCTAATATAGTAATAACAAAATTTGAAATTTAAACTTTAGTTAAAATTGAACGTAGCAATAATTTTTTTCCTTTCAGTATCGATATTTCTTGAAATTATTATCGTCTATTGAAAAAAAAATTCTTATTTTCATCGGCATTTCAGCAAAAAACGTCTGTAATACTATGATATCAAGTAATCTTGATTTTCTCGGAACACAATAATTTTGTTAAGTCAAAGATTTTTCATTCCCATTAAGCATATCTGTATCTCTTGAACAAGTGTTTAATTTGGTAAAAAATATACAGGGTGTTTTTTTTAACTTGAGACAACGAAATATCTAAAAAAATACGCATCCTACGGAAAAAATGTCTGGAATAAAAACTTTTTATTTCCGAGGGGGAAAAAAGATTTGTTAAAATTTACCCCACCGCCACCCCCACAGGAGGCAGGGTGGGGGTAACTTTGTAATTTCAAATGGCAACCCAAATTTTTTATCACAGATTCAGATTCTCCTTTACGAAATACGTAAGTTTTATTCGGAAAATTTGTTTCGATTCGCGATAGATGGCGTTGCAATTGCGAAAAACGAAATTGTTGACACTACTTTTAGCTCTACCCAGGAATAACGACGCGGACGTAGTAGTTGTCTATTCCCTTCGGGGTGCTTAATTTCGGTGAGTCCCCTTGCCTCTCACCATCCATAAATCCATAAATGAGAATCATTTCAATCTTCTGTTGCTGAGATAGCATTTCCATTGTAAAAGTAATGAAGTAAGGTAATGAGGAAATACAACGACACCCAAACCAACTCAAACGAACGTGACCAACAACAATAACCCAAACGAAAGCAACCAACACACCCAAATCAAATGAACACAATCAACCTTCCTAATGAATAAACGTTAAGCACGGACAGACGCGGTTATCGCTCGGCCGGAATGACGTCGAGGATTGTAGACAGTGGAGACTCGATGATATGTAATGTCTACATCCAAAATCGACTGTCGTCAACCAACTGCATTCGGGAATGGTTTTCGACAGTTTTATCACTTTTACTGTCCCGTTGCCAAAAGTTCAAGCACCCCGATGGATGGTGAGAGGCAAGGAGACTCACCGGAATTAAGCACCCCGAAGGGAATAGAGAACTACTACGTCCGCGTCGTTATTCCTGGATAGAGCTAAAAGTAGTGTCAACAATTTCGTTTTTCGCAATTGCAGCGCCATCTATCGCGAATCGAAACAAATTTTCCGAATAAAACTTACGTATTTTTTGAGATATTTCGTTATCTCAAGTTAAAAAAAACACCCTGTATAATTCGATACTTAATCGCTACCAAAAGCTTATTTTCAAAACCTGTGAAATTCTAGCCTGGAATCCTGAATTCAGAAGCTCAATATCTTGGAAACAAGTTTTTATTTTTTATTTGAACTGTAAATTGCATTTTTTCGCAATCTGAAGTTAAGCTTGCTCAAAGTTTAGGTTTGTTTGGCCTCAACAAAATTAAAAAGAACTCTACGAAATTCCCGGTTTCCAAACGAATTCCCGGTTATTTCCCGCTGGTTAAAAATTCCACGCCGATTCCCGGTTTTCCCGGTCGATGGCCACCCTGTAATTCTCAGTAATGCCAGAGTGAAGTGCCAGTTAAACAAGTGAGGAGTCAAAATTCTAAAAGTATGAGCGCAAATCGAAGAAGAAAGTAAGTACACTTACTAGGGTGGTTTGCGTGGTTACAGCCTGTCCGTGACGCTTGCATTCTTCCATCGCAGCCATCCACTGCTGTCGACCACTTCGACGACCAGACGATTGAGCACTTCTCTTTGACGAGTTTCCTGGAGAAACCCTATAAACATAAAACAATTATATAGTCGGATTTTTCCCTGGCCAATTTTTCATTTACCCTGACAATTAATATTCAATTACCAGCATTTTAATCTTGTACAATTTTTAACATAGAATCATTCATAAATGTAAGTTTATAGATATGAATGTATATAGTATATATAGAAGACGGGATCTAGATTCTAGATATAAGAATAAATGTAAATAGTTGTAAATATTTATAAATAGTGAATATAAGGTAATATTAAATTCGTAGATGGTCTTGTAAGAAATGCAGGTCATGTAAACCTTTAGGGGACCAATTCTGAATAAAGAACAGAATAAAACAATTTCAGATTTAATTTTCAAAATTATTTATTTCACCCAAAAATGATCTATTTTCTACCATAAAAGACGAATTTTTAATCCAAAAGGACGAATTTTAAACAGCCACACAAAACAAAATCTTTTTTCGGGTGTGGTGGTCAGACCATGTTTACTATATGTTTTTGGGGTCACTGAATCCGAATCCAAGGTCCAAAGAACGTCAACACGTCAGGGTTCTGACATAATCTCAAAAAAGCTCAAAAAACCTTTTTTTTGGGTCTGGAAGTCAGACCATATTTACTATGTTTTTGGGGTCGCTGAATCCAAATCCAAACTCCACAAAACCTCAGCACGTCGGGGTTCTGACACAACCTCAAAAAAACTCATAAAAATATTTTTTCTGATCTGGAGGTCAGACCATGTTCACTATATGCTGTTGGGGTCACTGAATCCGAATCCGAGGTCCAAAGAACACCAGCACGTCAGGGTTCTGACATAACCTCAACAAATCTCATCAAAAAAACTTTTTTTTTGTTCTGGAGGTCAGAACATATTTACTATATGTTTTGGGGGTCTCTGAATCCGAATGCAAGGACTGAAAAACCTCAGCACGTCAGGGTTCTGAGTTCTGACACAATCTCAAAAAACCTCATTAAAAATCCTTTTTCGGGCCTGGAAGTCAGACTATGGTAACTATATGTTTTTGGGGTCGCTGATTTCGTATCTGAGGTCTGAATAACCCCAGCACGTCAGGGTTCTGAAATAACTTTCAATTCCCCCCCCCCCCAACCCAATTGTTTTTTTGTCTGGAGGTCTGACCATGTTTACTATATGTTTTTGTGGTCGCTGAATCCGAATCCGTAGTCTAAAAAACTGCAGCACGTCAGGGTTTCGATTTTCGAAGAAACTCGACAAATTTATTCATCCGACTTACGTGTGTCCGCATCCAGGGCACCTCCTCGTGGTGACGGCGGGCAACGAAGTGAGCCTGTCATTCGGCTAAGTCCCTGGATTAAGGCTTTGGTGCCGTCATGGCAGGCGCACGCATGCGTTTCACGATTCAGAGTCGGATCCTCAGGATTCGGATTCAGCGACCCCAAAAACATATAATATACATGGCCTGACCACCGGACTCGAAAAAAAATCTTGAGGTTTTTTGAGGTCATGGCAGAAACCTGACGTGGTAGAGTTTTTTGGACCTCGGATTCGGATTCACCGACCCCAAAAACATATAGTCAACATGGTCTGACCTCCAGACCCGAAAAAAGATTTTTTTGCGTGGCTGTGTTATCCATCAAAAAGATGACTTTTCAACAAAATAGTTAAATGTTTAACAAAATAGTTGAATTTTAATCAAATTGTTGAATTTTAAACTTCCAAAGATGCATTTTTAACCAAATAACCGAATTTTAAACAAAACAAAGAAAAACTTTAATCAAAAACAGATAAATTTTTAACCAAATCATTAAATTTTTTTAGAAGATAGTTGAATTTTCAACAAATAAAGATGAATTTTCAATCCACAAGTACGAATTTTCTGTCAAAATAGACAAATATTCAACAAAACAGTTGAATTTTCGACAAAAAAAGATGATTTCTTAACAAAATACTTGTATTTTCAACAAAATAGTACAATTTTTAACCAAATTGTTGAATTTTCAACTTACAAAGATAAATTTTCAACCAAATGGTCGAATTAAAAAAAACTTTTCAGTCAAATAATTGAATTTTTTGGAAGAAATTCGAATTTTCAACAAACAAAGATGAATATTCAATCTAAAGGGACGAATTTTCTGTGTAAATAGACGAATGCTCAACAAAACAGTTGAATTTTCGACCAGAGAAGATGATTTTGTAACAAAATACTTGAATTTACAACGAAATAGCTGCATTTTTACCCCAATAATTGAATTTTCTGCCTGCGAAAATGAATTTTCAACCAAATAGTAGAATTTTCGACAAAATAATCCATCTTACACAAAATAGTGGAATTTTTAACCAAAGAGTTAAAATTTTCAACCTAAAGGATGAATTCTTAACGCAAAAATTTAAAAGAGATGAATTTTAAAAGCAAAAAGACGAAGTCTCAACCAAGAAGATTAATTTTCGGCCAAAATAGAAGAATTTTTAAGCAAATAATGGGATTTTTCACTAAACTAGATAAATTTTCAGTAAAAAATTGAATGTTAACAACAAAAAATGAAATTTGCAACAAAATAGTCTAATTTCCAACCAAGTAGGTGAATTCTCAACTAAAATAATTAATTTTCCTATCAAAAAGCTGAATTCTCAACCAAAGATTTTTCAGCCAAGAAAAAAGATAGTTTATCCAAATTGTCGAATACTCAAGTCAAAAGATGAATATTTTGTAAAACAGTTGAATTTTCATCAAGAAATTTAATTTTCAACCTAACAGTTGCATTTTTAACAAAAAAAGAGGAAATTTCGAACTAAGAAGATTATTTTTCGACTAAAAAAGATCACTTTCCAACAAAACAGTTAATGAATTTTGAACTAGAATAGTTAAGTTTTCAGTTGAAAAAATTAATGTTTAACAACAAAAAACCGAATTTTCAACGAATAATGCAATAGTAGAAATTTGAACCAAAAAATATTTTAATTTTAAATTAAAAACAGGTAATTTACGCGAAAAGACCAACTTTCAACAAAAAAGTTGCATTTTCAACCAAAAAGGATGACTTTTTAACAAAATCGTTGAATTTTCAACCAAATAATAAAATTTTCATCTAAAAATATAATCGTCAGGAGGGAGCAACTGAAAAAAATAGATAGAAATACAAGGCAAATAACTTACTAACAAGAATATTATATTAGAGTGGCCGCAAAACTTCATTTTCAAAATTCCCTTATCTTTCCGTGACCAATTATATATTTTCCCTGACCATTAATAATCAAAGACCAGAAAGCTTGTAAATTTTTCAACACATAATCTTCTATAAACGGAATCAAACCATTTCAAATTTTCAAATATTTAATTTATTATCCTAGATAGTTATTCAAAGTGCCTCTTATGGAAATTCCCTGATTTTTGCAAATATTTGTTTGAAACTCCCAAAATTTTCCTGACCAATAAAATTCCCTGACTTTTCCCTAATTTCCAGGTCTTTCTTGACCTTCAGCCACCGTGGTTAAAATGTCTTAAACAGGAATCTTTTCGAGATTAATTTTCGAGAAGGAAGGGTATTTGGAATTGAATAAAAAAACTGAAGACTGCTTGCGTTAATAACTCGCAAGTCGACCTGAAAACTTAAAAAGGTGGAGGCGATGGCCAATTTAAAATAATGTAGGTCGAGGTAGCATCTGTTCGATTTGGCGTTCCATTCGCAAGACTCCTATTATCGACTGCCGATATCGATTGATCAGCGGTAATCAGTCTTGAGAGAAGCTGAGAAGTCGGAGTCCATTCGCATTTTATATTTTTCTCGAAAAGCGACGGAGAAAGAGCCTCTTTAGGGAGTATCCGATTCGTCCTCCGGGCACACAATCGAGTCGAACGAATTTCATGCCAGCTGAGGAGAGGACCTCTTTCGATTCAAGTGCACCATTCACAGAAAATAGGTCTATTTATTCCAAAATGCTACTGTGCAGACATTTCCAGTTGACAATCGCAAAAAAAGCGAATCAAAAAATTGGAGCATCGATCGAGGAGAAATAAATTATTCCAAAAAAGGATCAGACTCACAGGGGTTCAAGACACATAGTATGGCGAAGTTAAAATGCTGAAATTAATCGAATCATTTGAACCGAAAAAAAGTTACGCTTTGGCATCCGAAATTCAAATAATTTTTCCTATGGATCGAAAAAAGCAGATTTTTTTAATGTGCAGTTTTTGATAGTAAACAATAGCACAAAGTAAGGTATAGAAACGATATTTTAAGTTAACATTGTTAGAAAAAGTTAAAAAAAAACATGTTTTTTCAAGTTTGCACGTATTACAAAAAAGTAGTACTCTTGAAAACCACAAAAAATATTTTTCTCCCCGATAACAAATTAATGGCATGTTTCTTCGATTCAAACTATAAAGAAATTTAAAGTGCAAGATAATTGGAATATAATTTAAAGTTTTTGAAAAGTTTATAAATAAGTAGCCTTCTGTGCTTGTGCTTACCTTACAAACACGCATTTAATAACTTATAGCAAAAGTATATTTTTTGTGTAACGGTCAACCATCATACAAATTAATTTTAAAAATTGATATTAATTGAACGTGAAGTTGCTGATTCGAAAATCTCGACTGAAAAGCAAACAGAAAATAAAAACCCAAAATTACTGCTAAGCATAACGAAACATTAGCATACAATTTCTTGTAATTGATTATCCAATACTTAATTTCCTTTCAAAATTTTATTTTTATTTTAAATTTTTCTTTCATCAACAGTCAAATATTTAAAAACAGAAATAAGATATTTAATATCTATTTGAATAAAGTAGTTTTCGTCTGCCCATGCACATAATACCCATTAATAAGTATCTTTATCTAATAAAGTAGAATTTTCAATACTATGCCTACCGAAATTTTATAGTTTATTTTTTTATTGAAATGGAAAATATTCCAGATATATGCCCAGGTAGAACTAAAAAAAGTTTTTTTTGCACATTTTCAAAATATTTTAAAATACATACATTTTTTTTGTTTTTTGTTCACAACCAAAAACTGTACCAACAAATACATTTTTTGGTGAAAAAGATTTTTTTAACTTTAAAACCGAAGAGGTGAAATTAGGCGATTTTCAAATTATTATTTTTTTACTTCTTTCGCTACATTAGATACTAGATAGTCACTATTGACTTTGTTCAAATTATTTTTGTTAGCTGGCTTTGAAAAATCAGTTAAGCGTCAGTTAAGCGAAAAATTAAAAAGCGATTTCTTACTGTTTAATTCATATTTTTGTTTAATTCATAATACTTTCACATTCAAGAATGTGAAAGATTTAAAAATAGGTTAAAGATATAATTTGAAAATGCTCATATTTGAATTCGCGGATTTTTCATTCTTCCATTTTTTCACGATTTGAGTTCAAAAATGAGTATTGTTAAAAGTGATTTATAAAACCGAGGAAAATATTCCCATTGTTCATTGTAAATGATTTTGGAAGATAACAGAAGGCGAACATTAGAAAAAAAACATATTAGCTTGAAATTGTTTATTTAACAATAGTTATTGAGGATTTTATGTTTTCGCATTCTCTTTAAGTAAAAGATGCAATTCTTATTTAAGCACAATACTTTCCTCGATTTTATCAATCATTTTTAATAATGCTCATTTTTAATCTCGAGATAACTTTAGTACATTCTTAAAACTTAATTAATGTCTTCATTCTTCAATTTCTGATGATGATTCTTAACAAAGGAATTGAATATTTATGAAGAAGGGCGAAAAAGAGAAAAATCTCGATTTCAATTCAAAGTAAAGGATGTTCCAAAATTGTAACTACAAAAAGAATTTTGGTTTTTGAAAGTATTTTTTGAGAATGATCATTCGATATTGTTTTGCAGAAGCAGATCTCAACTTTTTCGGTACTTTCCATGTAAGATGAGGGTGAAAATTGATAATCTGACTCACTGGCGAAATCGGAAAGTAATTTGTAGGATAGGTCGGCATTGAATTGTCCGAGTCCAATAGCTATAAAATAGCATCGGTCACTGATTACGAACAATCAAACTTTCTCAGAGTTATACCGCCCCTTCCATTGAATTTCCTTCAGGTCTTTACTCTCTGGCTGCTGCAATCCCTGATCGAGAAAGAGGACGGAAATCAATCGCCTGGGAGGACCGATAACGGTAGCAGATTTATTCTTAATCCTCCTCATTCTTCTTCCAATCCTTCTTCGTGAGATGTAAATATAGAGGGCTTTTGCATTTTTCAAGGACAGTAAATTTGGTTCTATCTATTCTGAACTTGTTACAAATAATTAGTTTCTAACACAATCAAAGAAATATGCTACACTGATTACGGAGCCGTGCATCAATTACGTAGTCTTTTTTTTAGGGGGCCGGCCGCCCCCCGTGGATCAACACTTTTTTATGCTGTCTTACATGGGGAGGGGTGTGAAGCATCTCACACGTATGATACTTTAAATTTTTTTTCAGTACATTATATGTAAAAAAATGTATGTTACTTTGTTGAGAATTGTAAGAGTATAACAATAAACATATACAATATACCATACAATAAGAAAATTTAAATAATTTTCGTTGAAAGTTCGTTAATTCTCGGATGAAAAGTCTACTATTTTTTGTCAAAAATCCGTCTTATTGGTTCGAAAATTAAAAAAAAAAAAATTGTTGGTTGACAATTCAACTATTTTGTTAAGCATCCGTTCATTTAGTTTGAAACTTCATCCCTTTTTGTAGAAATTTAATCTTTTTGATTAAAATTGCACTTTGATGGTCAAAAATAATATACTTTTTTGATGAAAATTCAACTTTTTCGTAGAAATTTTGTATTTTTGTCTTGAAAATTCAACAGTTTGATAGAAAATTCAACTATTTGATCGAAAGTTGAACAATTTGTTGAAAGTTGATTCGTTTAGTTAAAGATTCATCATTTTTTTTTTAAATGCATTTCTTGTTTGAACATTTAACTATTTTGTTAAAAATTCTTTTCTTTTTGTTCAAAATTTTTTTTACATGCAAATTTAATTATTCTACTTTTTATTAAAAATTACCCTTTTTCAGTTTAAAAATTCAACGATTTGGTTTAAAATGTATATAATTTGTTTGAAAATTTGTCTTTTTTGGTAGAGAATGCAACCGTTTGGTTCAAAATGAATATGTTTTGGTTCAGGATTCAACTGTTTTCTTGGTCATTCGTCATTTTCTTGTTCAATTCAACTGCTTTAAATTAAAATTGAATATCATTTCTTTGTTGAAATATCAACTATTACATTTTATGTTGAGAATTCATATTTTTTTGTTGAAAATTCAAATACGTGGTTCAAAATTTCAGAAAAAAACTGTACGTAATTTATGCACGGCCTCTTAGGGGCCTTCCACAAACCACGTGGTTGCTTGGGGTGAAGGGGGGGTCGACGAAAGGCCACGTTGGTCTACATGGGGGGAGTCCATGCCACGTGGTTTTCAACAAAATACCTGAATTGTCAATTAGGGACCTTCCATAAACCACGTAGCAACCTATGGGGGGCGTGGGGGAATACTAGAATGCCACGGTGGACTACATTCGGGGGGGGGGGGGGGG
>CAKNXH010062488.1:371842-467916 GCA_932178445.1 Andricus quercusramuli
AAAATGGGCTTCGTGGTTTATGGAAGCCCCCTTATTAGGGTTTTGTAGCCCATTTATTCGTCGTACTTTTTTGCTCGGGTGGGTAGGAGAAGTAAGGGGGGGGGGGGTAGCATGGAAGCGAGGGTGAGTAGGGAAGGGGAAGTAGGAGAAAGTGGAGGAAGGGAGAAGTAGGAAAGAGAGGGGAGTGGGAAAGGGGTCGTTCATACATTACGTAACGCTTTTAGGGGGAAGAAGGTGTTTAGCTCTACCGTTACGACCATGGTGAAAAACTACAAGGAAAGTCGGAAAAACTGTTACATAAATGGAGGGGGGGAGGGTCCCACATTGTCGGAAAATCGCCCATTTATTAAGTAAGGCTTACTTAATATATGTGACGTGCGCCGAAGAAAGGGGGCTTACTCTGGAAAGCGAGATTTTTCAGGACGAGCGGTCGAAGTCGACCCGATAGACGCGACTTTTAGAAGAGACGGAAGACCACGAAATCTTCCCTCTCCGCTTGCCACTACATTCTCACGCATATAGCGGCGTTGCTCACGGACGGGGTAAAGATGAAACGCGGAGATGTAGTGGTGAGTGGTGGGAGGTGTTTCACGGGATCTCGAGCTCTCGAGCGAAAGCACGATTTCTCGGGTACCTATCAACTCAATTATTAGCAATAATAACGCTCGGAATTTTTTTTCGATAGTTTCATTAAAAAGAGCAACTCAAAACCTATCGAAAGGTGTAAAAACCTCGATTTCGATTTTTCCAGAGTAAGCCCCCTTTCTTCGGCGCACGTCACATATGGACGACCTCAAAGAGGAAGTAGAGGAGGGAGGTAGTGATGCCGTTTGAGACGAGAATGGCAAGGCGGAGGCCGAGGCCTCGCATTTCGTGCTAAAGCATTACGGCCAAAATTCAAGGCCTTGCGTTCCTCGACCTCTGCCTTGCCACTTCTCGTCTTCTTCTTTGCTTTCTTCTTTGTTTTACAAAGAAGGGAAGTAGGGGGAAGTAGTAAGGGAGAAGTAGGGGAGTGAGAGGGGAATTACGGGGGGCGGGGAAGTAGGCGAAAAGCGCGGAAGTTTGGGAGAAAAATGAAGGGAGGGGGACATTTGAAAGACTTATTAACATCTTAATGGAATACGAAACTAATTTTTTCCGTTCAATATAGTTTTCGATTGTTTAGTTTTCGTTAAATTATAATCTGACAGTTTCGGTCGTAAAGTTCAAGATGAAATATGTCCAATCGCCTTGCATAAATTCGTAAAACATCCCCCCCCCTTCTCTCTTCCTCTAATCCTTCAATATTTGGCCCTGACAATTGAGATATGATTTTTTTATTCGTCCTTCCTTTGGGAAGTCGTTGAATCCTTCATCGCTTTCACTTTCAAAGCGCCCTTGCAAGCAAGTCTCCCATCAGTTACTTCTCTCCTCCCGTTCTATTCACCCGTCTGGAAAAAGTCGTTGGAGAAGACTCGTAAACCAAATCATCGACGTAAATGTCGAACTCACTCTAAGGTTCGAAAATCTCGTTAAAGGTCGGATTTAGACGTGTAGCAACAGGGGAAAAATAAGCTTTCTCATTTTAATACAGATCTCAAGATACGAGTATTTAATGGCAACGTTTGGATTTCAATTATGATTACCTCATTTTCTGGGAATTGTGTCCTTTACTTATACAATAATGATAGATTAGTTAATAAAAATTTTAAATTTTACTAATTTTGCAACAAGTTTTCCGAGTAGAGATTCTCTGTGTAGTATGCTTTGCATTTTAATAACCACTTTAGATTTACCTTATGATACCGTTTGAGAATATAATGATAAATTAAAAGCGAAACTTATCCGAAAACTTTATTAACTGAGGATTAAAATAATTTAATTTGAAGAACTTTCTATTTTAATGAGAACTGATTAAAATTGTATTATATCAAGCTAGCAGAAAAGTTCAAGAACTTTTTATTTTTGACACGGTGAGAAGGATTCAGCGATTTGGCCTTTTTATTGAAAAAGTTAATTATTTTGGTATCGATCGCTTTAATGAAAAATAATGTAAGATCTTAAACTGTCATGAGATCCAAAACAAGATTCGCTCCTTATTCTCTAATTTACTTATTTTCTAAAATCAGTGGGCATTTTTTATTTTATTCACTAGACTCCACGAAAAATATATATTAACGTTTTGTAATTATCGTCTATTATCGGAAGAATTGTGTATTTTTGCGTGTACATTTAATGTTGTATTACATTGTAGTTGTTATATTTTAGAAGAAAGTACACGAACTTAACAATTTTTTCATCGCGAAAGTAGTTGTTTTTTTTATCTAAAAATAATTTGCAATGAAACATTTGAAACTCTGTTCGATTGAGCTATAGAATATTAAGATGAAATAACCCTGATGGAAATGTTAGTTCACCAAACAATGCAATAAATTACAATAAAGTACAATCATGTTAAAATTGTGAGATTAATTGTCGAAAGCTCGTTTTTTCTAGAATAATTATTATTGTCATTTACCAATGGTTTTTCAAAAATCGTTAAAAATGGTCGAAAATTAGAAAAATACTAAAATTTTAAAAATTAATTTTAGAATAAATCAAATTTTTAACTCGTCTACTTTTTAACCCTTTTTTATTTTCTTTTAATCGCAATAAAAAAAAACATTTACAAAAATATACAAACAACAATTTGTTGCTGGAATTTGGACAATTAACAAAATTTGACACGTAATTATAAATTTGTACACGAAATTACAATTCTCACATTATTGCACTTTGTTTTATTTTGTTTTAAACATAAATTTCCATCATGGAATTTTTTAAAAATAAGGAAAGTTTAAGTTTCAAAGTTTTGAGTAAAACTTAACTTTTTAAATTTGATAGAGATTATTGCATCTAAATATCTTTCACCCAAGGTAAAAAATATAAATATTTTAATGAAAAAAATGGAAATTTCTGGTGACTGGTAAAATATTACAAATGCAATAAAGTGCAGCAATATACAACAAAGCTCGCTACAAAGTACAAGAAAGTACTAACATCGATCGAATAAAAAAAAGAAATTTAGTTTACAAATTTCCACTAGAGATTCAAAGAAAAACTGAAAATTTGAATTGAAAAATATATAAAATCTGTGAGTGAATAACAAACAAAAACTAACGAATTAAGCTTTTAAACGGTGTAAAATGCTGATTTATTTTCATCACGGAGCCCACTAGTCAAGAAAAACACTGGTTTTCGAGCTATCTGCATCCATTTCAATCAGATTTTTTTTACTTGATCAGAAAGAACTTTCACAAAGTTGCTTTTTAGGTTCATAGTAAAATATGACACCCGGGTCTTTCATTTTCTGAAATTTGTATTTTACGTTACGCTCTAGTTAGCATACCTAATCAGGTAATTACAAATTTAATATCAGACCCCTAAGTTTGAAGCCCCATGGTACAGAGATTGGATTAGAAATTAGCGAATCTACTCACATGGGGAGAAGCGTTGAGATAATGCGTTCGGCCTCTTCCGGTGGCGGAGGAAACTCAGGGGCGGTAACTCCTGCAGACTCCTGCGGTTCAGGACAGTCTGGAACCGGACGTAATGCTACTAACGCCATCTTTGCCTTCCGTCCATTCATACTCATATATCCGTCGTCCTCTGACTGATGCCCTGAAATAAGTCAATTTTCAATTAATAAATACAATCGTGTAACTCCAACGAATATTTAGAATCCCACCCAGAGTATGAGTTTTCTGCCTGAACTTCAAGTTCAACAAATAGTAGGAAAAAGGATGGAAGAAAAACAGGTTTTGAAAAGTTTGAGGAAATTAAGGAGGAAAGAACAAATTGTGGGAAGTTTCGTTTATTCGAGGTTCGGAAGTGCGCGTCGGGATTTTTATTCGATTTTCTCGTAAAATTCCAGCTACCACTTCAAGTACTTCTTCAGCGGAAGTAGTCATCCGGAAGAAGGACACAGAAAGCGGCGAGGAAATTTTATCCGTCTCGCCAAGACGAACGAATCAACGAACGCCCTCAGCGATTTCTCTCGTTGGATGCATCTCTTTTACTTTACTAATGCAGTTGAAGCATTAGAGGAACAAAGGTCACTTTCCTAGTTTTTAATTGGCGTGTTTTTCATTTTGACTGTCTTTTTCCGAGTCTGGAAAATGAAAGTTTTAAAAGGATTTTGCATTTTTCAGTTACCTAGATGAAAAGTTAGACTATTCAACAAATCGGTTCAAAATTTTGAAGGCTAACAAATTTTACTTAATTCTTAACTTTCGGGGAATAGTTATTCAATCATTTTTGTTTGGAAAAAACTGGGTGGCGATCAAAACGAGGAAAAAAGTTCCCGGTCATTTCCCGGTTCGCAAAAATGTTTCATGGTCATTGTAATAATTGGAAAATTCGAATTCTTAAAACTGAAATTCGTTTCATCTGAATTAATGAAAACTGAACTGAGAATTAAAGCACTCAAAGTGGAACTCTCTTGAATTAAAAAAATTTTTAATTGATGCTTAACAAATTTTGAATTCAGAAATTTTGTATTCAAACATTCAATAATGCATACATATAGAATGGAAGCATCTAACACTTTCCAACTGAACAATTTCAAGTATATTGCCATTAAACTTCAAAAATTTCAATGTTACACTTTAATAAATTAAACAATTCAAAAAATATAATTCTACGCTATCATTTTAAAATTTCAATTATCAAAATTAAAATTGTTCCTCCCTTTCGACTCACATTAATAAAAATTAAAAAAAATTAAACAAGTCCATTTTCCAATTCAGTATAAAATCGAGTGTAAAAAGTTTCTCCTTTCAATCAGAATGTTAAAATTACCAATTGGCCCCTCATCCACTCAACAAAAATGTTAAAAGCAAAAATCAGCCTTCTTCCGATTCAGAAAAACAATTAATAACCACAATTCCCTCCCTTCCAACTAGATAATAATCCTAAAAAGAAAAAAAGTCCCTCTTCCGATTCAGAAAAAAATTTAACATTGAAAGTTCCTCCCTTCCAACTCAGTGAAAATGTTAAAAATCAAAAATTACCCTATTCCAATTCAGTAAAAAGATTGAAAATAAAGTTATCTCCTGTAACTCATTAAAAATGCTAAAAATAAAAAATTGAATCTTCCAGTTCAGAAAAAATGACCACAATTTCATCCCTTCCAACTCAATTCAACTGTTAAAAATAAAAAACTATCGTTCTTCCAATATATACAATATTAAAAAACAAAATTTTCTCCTTTACAGCCCGATAAAAATCTAAACAATATGAAATGTCCCTCTCCCAATTGAAAAAAATGTTGGCGTTTATGATCTTTTGCCCAGGGGGGGGGCGCGCGACCGAAACCCTAGAAATAAAACTTCAATCATTAAAAGATTTGTTCAAGTTAAATCTGAATTTATTTCAAGAAGATACCAACACCAGCGTTTTAAGTTATCTATGCCAGTGTCTAAAGTTTCTCATCTCGAAAAAGCGCATGCGCAGCTTTTTCACCAGTGCCTGAAGTAAGCCATCTTCAAACTGCGCATGCGCGAAAATTGTTTCGCACACAGTCTGCTCAAATAAGGTACTTCAGGCACCATTTAGAAGCATGAAAACGTCAACTTTTGAGGTGGGTGTTGCAAAAAATCAGTCATTGTCCAATCATTAACACTCGAAATACAGTTTATTTTACAAAAGAGTAATAAGATGTGCTTTTCGGCTATTCTCGGGAAAAACGGCTCAAGTACCTTTTACAGAATTCTCTTTTTGTGCCAACGTTTCCGCCCTACCTTCAACGCTAAGCGTTTAAGAAAAGCACTCAGACAACATAATAAACTCCAGCGTTGCAACGCGTTTGCAGGTAATTTTGTGTAACGAAGTATCATTAATATGCGTATTACTTAACATAACAAAATAAAATATGGAACAAACAATAAAAAACCACGTATAGCGGTAATATTATAAGTGCAGATGAGATTTAGGATAGTAATCTTCAGAAAGACATGAAATTATATGAACGCTTTGCGCGTTGCCTAACCGCTAAGCGTTTATTACTTCCAGCGCGGTTACATCGCATTGTTCGTCCGTGCAATTCTTTTTCTGCAAAAACTTACACGAAAGCAATGCAAAGGGTGAAAAAAAAGTTTGTGATATATTCCACTCCACAGGTAAAAATATGTACCCAAATTTGACTTTTAAATCGTTGTAGCGCAAAAACTGCTCATAATTTGAATTTTTGCTAAAAGGATTTTTTGATCAAGTGAGCATAAACTAAAAATATCGAAAACTTTGAAAATTCCACCGGGACCTTTTTTATTATGTATTTGGTGCGGGGTCCTTTCAAAATTTTCTGTAATTGCTGGTATCAGTGCCGGAGAAAATATTGTATGGGTGAGGGCATAAATCTTTTATGGGTCGAGTGATGTTTGCAGAAGGAGCAGTTGACTCACAATCAGTTGCGGCTCACCTTCAGCATCGTCTTCGGCTCGCCTTCAGCTCCGTTACGGCTCGCCTACGTCTCACCGACTGCTCCTGCTAAAAGCATCCTCCTCGTTCAAAAAACCCTAGTTTTACGCGCATGCCACATAAACTACACTTATACAGCAGTTGTGAAGATAAGCTACATAATGTGCTACTTTACGGAACAAAGAAAGGTTTCAAAGAGCGACTGTCTCATTCCTATGCCGGAAAACATTAATTCACTGTCATTTCCGGGTCTCAAAAATATTGAAAAGAAGAATAACCTCAACTTGGCCGTGAAGCTAGCACGTGTATGCGCGATTAATGAGTACTGTTATCTTTTATTCATTCGCGTGGAACGCGGCAGCGTCATCCGCACGTCTATGGACGCATTTAAGCCAAGCCAGAGGGATCGACCTCTTGGGGGCATCGTCGTCTACTCAGGTTCATTCAAGCTGTATGTAGCCAAGTGCGTTTTGCACCAGCTTTTCATGTTGCACGAGTGGCAAAGTCTCGGAACACTCACAGATTATCTCTCTCGTAAAGCCTTGCAAGCAAGCATTTTCTCAGATCTAATTTCTCTCTTCTAATTTCAATTTTAACTCTTCCTTTACTGTAATTGAAGCAGGGAGAGCTGAATGGTGCTAAGTCTACTTTTTAACGAAATTGAGTTTTCGTCTAAGATCATACTTTCTCGCTTTTTACACCTATTTCAGTGAAAATTTATAATTTGACATTTTTGACCCTAAAATTATAGTATTTGAATCAATTCGAATACTTCAGAATTTTCAAGAATTTGAACTAAATGAATAAATTATACTAAAAGATACAAATATAAAATATATAATATAGTAATGAATATTATAATTATAGGATTTTGACAAGCATAAAACAATTGGAGATATTATCAAAATAAAAAAATCTGCCCGCTTCGCGGGCACATTCTCATCGCGCGCTTCGCGCGCGGCTCGCTTCGCTCGCAAGTTTGAGCGCGCCTAGGGCGCGCGACTGTTGGATCTCGCGCTTCGCGCTCGATCATATATTTATCTCGCGCTTCGCGCTCGATTATGTATTCACCTCGCGCTACGCGCTCGGGCGTATTCACATCGCGCTTTACGCTCGATTCCTCTAGATCTTTGAACTTCGTGTTCGACTTCGATGAAAAGAAAAAGTTTATTTCTGAATATTAGAAAATTATCAAAACCTCTACATATGAAGTGATTGTTAAATTTGTTTTTATTTTAGACTGAAAAGGAAATTTATTTACTCAAGGTTCTATCGACCTTAAGGAACACATTCTCATCCAGATACTCGCGCTTCGCGCTCGATATTTGTTTTCAAATTCATTTGAACCTTCCGTTCCACGCTCGGTTCTGTGCACCGTATAATAGAAACAAAAAAGTTTGAGCGCACTTACGGCGCGCGATTTGTATTTGATTTCAAATCAAGAATAATTATATAAATTAAGCGACAAATTTTATTAGTTAAAATGTTATTTTAGATTTTCCGTTTTTCAAAAAAGTTATTTTTTTCATTTTGAATATATTCTTACGACGAAAATGGATTTTTCCAAAGTTTTCCAAAAATTTGATTTCTTTTACTGTCAATGTTATTTTCACGAATAAAATAAAAACTACGCGTCCTATCGAAACATGATGAATAACAAATTTGTACCTCTTCTTTGAATGAACAAATGTTGTCTTGGTCATGTTTTTCGTAGCTTGTGTTATTCGTCTAAAAATTTATTTTTTCTATTTTCAATGCTGTTTTTTATTAATAAAACAAAAACTACGCGTCATATCAAAAAGTGAATAATAACAAATTTGTAGATCTTTTTTAGGTGCATAATTTTGGTCCAGTCATCTTTTGTCGTATCTTGAATAGTTTCACAGCAAAATGGAATTTTTGATTTCTCATTATTTTGTTGTGCGATCAGAATTTGAATTTTTTATTCTTTGAAAAATTCAAAAAGTTATTATGAAAATATTGTAAGGTGTTCAAAAATCAACGTTTTTCTTCTCTTGACTTTTTTTCATAACGTGCGTTTTTCGGCTTAAAATGTTCATTTTCGTTTGTTTTTTGGAATTTTGAAAATGCTATAACTCTGGTAATTTTTTTTTTATCTGAAAAAGTCATTAGGATATTTTTTTCCTCTTTTTGCTTACTACTAACAACCGTCCATAGAATTTCCAAATCTTCAAAAAAAGTGTTCTCAAAAATTTTCAAAATGTGCTCACTTTTTGAATTTTCATCCGAAATAGCTGGTTAACGAACTTGTTCTTTCTTTTTAGGCCCTAAAAAAGTGTGCCAAAGCACAACCCAATCTGATTATTTTTTCGAAAGTTATCGTGCCTACAGACAGACAGACAGACAGACAGACAGACAGACAGACAGACAGACAGACAGACAGACAGACAGACTGACAGACACCTTGGTAAAAACCTTTTTTTCTGGCTCAGGGGGTCTCAAAACGTGGAGATTTGATGAAAACCGACCAAGTCAAATTTTACATAAAACCAATACCTTCTCATTAGAATGAGAATGTAAAAATGTTAATGCGTGAAATAAATATCAAAATAAAAGAATATCTGTTAAATAGTCGTGTTTATTTCTTTATGAAATAAATGAAAGTATATATGTATTTCAGATGATTTTCTTAACAACATAATATGTTTTATTTTTACTCATAATACCTGGGAAAGCTAACAGCTGCCAAGTCCATCCACGAAATTCAATTAGAATATTACATTATTGCATGTGCATGTAGCGCCATTTGTTTTTTTCAGACAATAGTTAATTAACCGATCCATCTACTCACAAAAAAAAAATCATTTTTTATACCGATTGTAAACTGTTCCTCTAGAAAGAGTTTTGGCCATCACATTAAAGTTTGAAGAATGAAAAAAACTTTCTATCGCTGTAAAAATTACTGCGTATTTTTAATATGTACAATTTTTGGATAACGAATAATAATATGAAATCATCTTTTAGGAAAAAATTATTTTTGATCAAGTTACAGGTTTTTGGAATACTAAAAAAAAATTGCGCTTTTTTGTATTTGGTTAATGGGACACTTATTTAAAATTTTTTCATAGAATTACTTCTGCTAGAATAGAAGAAACACACCACTATTTTTTTTTGAAGGGGAACATTTTTTAACTTAATCCTTACGCCACATCAAAATGATTGAAAAAATACATAATTAGCATCATTAAAAATTATAATTTGTTTTGATTTCAATGTAGGAAAGTAAAGATAAGTTTCTCTAAAGAAAATGAGAAAAGATATGTAGAAGACATTTATTTTAATTTTAAATACGTGTCCCAATAACCAAAACCGCAAAAATTAATGAACTTTGTCGATAATTCAAAAAATTATTACTTGATCAAAAAATACATTTGTTAAAACATGATTAATTTTTCAAAATTTAAAAATGTGAGTTATATTTCTTTGTAGAGTAAAATTGTTGCATTTATAAACAGTCATCACAGCATACCTAATTCCCTGAAAAAAGTGAAGAGGTACTTTTTTTTTTAATCGGTGACAACCAGATGACAAAAAAAGTTTTGCAAGTTAAATGAACATGTAAATCAATGGTTATTGACATACTTTTCTTTCCTGAACATGTTACATGTACTATAATTATCAAATACGAAAAATTCCTACCAAACGATTTCGACGGAAATGAAACGACACGTGTTTTATCGGACTGATAACAAAAATTAAAACTTTTAGATTTTTTTCTAAATCCGACGAAAGTTCTGTTTTGTGAATATTCCGCTTTTTGAGACAGTTATGAGTATTTTAAATTCTAAAGCTAATGAGGTAGATTAATATGAAACAGTTGCCGTAATTTTTCTTGAAAATGTTGTCTTCTTCTTTAAACTAATGCAGGTAATTTACTTTTTGTTCTTTATATTATAATTTGCTTTTTCTACATTAGTCGTTTTTCTCTAAAACACGAAAATCCACGTTTTTTTAAATAAAAACTACACAAGATACAACAATCAAAATATCCAAATAATTACTCTTGAAAAGACCTAAAAAGAGTCTGTTCACGCTTTTCTTTACCTCGCTTATTTAACCAACTTTGCACTAAAATGTTAATAATACAGGATCAAATTGTATTTATTTCAAAATAATACTATTTTATTAAGTCATTCTATGGCTAATGAGATATTTTTGTGGAAAAATAATGGAAAAAACAATTCACGAGAAATTGAGTACAAGTTAAATGTCTTTTTCATTATCTTCGAAAACAGTCTTTCAAGGCAAAAAATCTAAGTAAAAGTTTTTTTTTTACTGAAAAAAAATTATGTTTCAACGGTTTCGCTTATAATTTAGTACTCATTTGGAACACAACGTATTCAAAAAAAAACTGCTAAGATACTTATTTTTATAACCCTCAAGTACAAATTAAGAATAGAAATATCGCCACCACTTTGTTCATTTTGCAGTTTTTAAAAGAATTTTCCAGCGGTTTCAGAAAAAAAAACTATTAATACCACACTTTAAAGATCGATAACTCATTTTGATAGTTTGTTTAATCTTTCAAAGAATTTAAATATTCATAACTTTGGCAGAACTTTTTTACTAAATAAGTAAAATTCGTTTGGTCTCTTTTTCTTTAAAAAACAATAAGAAAAATGTAAAAAAGGTAAAATTAAAAAAAAATACGTGGAAAAGGTGGCAAATTTCCAAAAAAGGTGATTTCTTTGTAAAAAAAAGTACTGTAAAGTAGAACTACAGTACCGAAAAAGATACTATCACCAAAATATTACAAGTGATTGCACTTTTTGTTTTAAATTACAATTTTCACATTGTCGTACTTTATTGTACTTGATTGTATTTAATTGTGAAAATAAATTATCACCATGGCTTTTTGAATACAAATTCTATGAGCACTTGTAAAAGTTACAAAAAAAAAAAGAAAGTGGGACTTTTCTAGAACTTTTGTCCTAGAAAGGTCCTAGAAAGACAGGATGTGTTCGAACTCTTTTTCAAATTTAATTTATAATTCAGCAGAATCTTTTTGCAATATAAGTCATATGAGCACTTAGATTGTCCTTATTTAGTCTATAAACAAATTTTAAGAAAAGGTAGTACTTCAGTACTGATTTATGTCATACCCGGTAATTTATTGGAACTTTATTTGGAATCTTTTTCAGATAGCACTGGCACTTTTTTTAAATCAGGAAATAAAAGCGAATATTGAATTATCTTAGATGCTTCAAAACTCTAGGAGATTGTTTTCTTTTCTGGTGATGAAATTAAGGTGAGAGAAAAAGGAAACTTGAAACTCTTGACTTTTAGGTCGATCGATATCTCGAGGTTTTCACACGTTTAATTTTGTCTCTTGGTATACTTATATCCTGACAGCAAAGGAAAAAAAGAGGAAAAAACGTGCTGACATAATCGAAGAGGTACGGGGTGATAAAATATTCCATGAGTGGCTTGCGGCTTTAGCCGAGAAAATAAAATTATATTGGAAACTCATAATTTGTTTTATTTTCTTATTTTTGGAGATGTAAACTTTTTAAAGTTTCGAACCGAACAAATAGTTTGAAATTTATATGAAGATTTAAATTTTTTATCTCCTGAATCTGTACATTCTAATATCCTAATTCTCATTTTGCCAAAAATGTAAAAGAGGTCCAATCTTGTATGATTGTATCCGCCCAAAAACGAGCCAAGACTTCCGTAAAAATTCGACAGCCACACTCTGATTATAAATTTATTCCGGGAAATCGTCGTGGGGGAGAGATGAAAAAAGAAAGGAAGGAAAGAGAGGAAAGTGAAGTGTGATCTACACGTTTTTTTCCTTCTTCCCATATGGGGTTTTATGGATGTAAGGACCGCCCATGGATGTACGCGATGTCAGACTCGAATGGGTGTACGAAATTTTCTTCTTGGCTCTTTCCGCTGAATTGGTCGACTCCTTTTTTCCTTCTTCCAGGAAGACGGAAAGAGACTGGAAAAAAGGAAAAAAAAATGGGAAAAAAGGGAATACCTAAGGAGGGGCTCTCGTCGTCTGGCGTGAGGCCGATACTAGGTTCCGTACTGCTGCCGCAATCGCCAAGTCCGACGCCTCCACCGCCACCTTCCCCCTCGGTTTCGTGCTCGTCGTATTCTGAGAGCACTTTGTCCAGCAGCTCAATCGATCGTTGCACATCGTCACCTCTGGAACAAACGTAAAATTCGATTCTATAGAGATAATGCGTTTATCAAGCCTATGTCATAGTATAATGTCTAATTACTAATTAAGTAAGTGCTTCAATACCTAATTTCATCAAATTTGTTCAACTTTCTTTCGGATTTCACTGAAGGTAGAAGGAAATTAGATGCTCGATGACATGCAAATAACATTGTGGTCACGAAAAATCATTGTCAAAATTCCCTGACTTTTCCTTTGATTTTTCCTAGCTAATTTTTCATTTTCGCTTAACCTTAATATTTAAAGCCCAAAATTATAATCTTGTAACATTTTAAATATATACAATCGTTTATAAATGGAAAGAACCGAATTCAAATTTATACATTTTTAATTTATTACTCTCATGGATGCCAGTATAATTTATTTGAAAGAAGAGAGAAAGTTACCTATTTAAACCGTAGGTAGTAATGTGACTAACGTTCTTTTGAATGAAAAAGAATTCTATAGAATTCGATGAAATTTATAAGAATTGAAGTACTGAAAACCATGAAAAATATGAAAAAATTCATTGAATTAGGTAAGTTTGAAATGAGTTTAGAAAATTTGAATTAATTCAAATGAATTTGATGACACGTCTAACAATCACAAGTGAGTTTAGAAGACTTCAGGATGATTTAACCAGAAACTAAAAAAATTAAACTAATACATTTAATTGAGAGTAATTGACTTAATTTTGAAGAATTCAAGTGGATACAAAAAACTCAAGATAATTCCTAAGAATTAAAAATAATTCAGGCTAAAGTAATAAGAATTTAAGTTGGTTTCAAAATGAATTCAAATAAACTGCAAAAAATATTTAAAAATCTCTTCATATCTTTGAAAATATTATAGTATCCCATGAAATTCTATGAAATCTTATGATATTGCGTGAAATCCTGAAAAATGTATAAAAATACCCTGATGAGAGCTCTTAAAACCCCTTGAAATTACTGAAATCTTCGGAAATCTTATAAAATCTCTTCGAATTTTTAAAAATATTTTAAAACTTTATAGGTCTTGTAAAATCGTTTCATATCTTCCGAAATTCTTTACAACCACATGCAATTTTTGTTCCAATATCTTAAAATCATTAAAGTCCTTGGAAATTCCTAAATTTTTTTTTTATTTCTCGAAAATGCCTTGCAATCATTTAAAATATCCCAAAATATTTCAAATCCTACGAAATCACTTCAAATTCTAAAAATTAATTGAAAATTCCTTCGAATCTTTTTAAATTCCGTAAGTTAATTACATCAAATTCCTTTAAACTTTTTATAGCTCGCGTAAATGTCTTGGAATCTTTTGAAATGCATTAAACCATTTAAAACAATTGAAAGGAATTTTTTTTTAAATATCATAAAATCTTTAAAATACTCTGGAATTTCATAAAATTATTAAAATCTACTGAACATTTCTGCAATCTTTTAAAATACCCTAAAATATTTTTATCGCTTGATAATCTTTTGGGCTGAAAATGCAGAACCATAAAAAAGTGATAGAATAATTGGATCTAGATTTCTAAATCCCCTGAATCTTCTAGAGAATTGGACATATAGAAGTAATATCTTTTCTCTGAGATCAGCTTATCCTTAATTCCTTATCCTATAAATCAAAAAATAAGGTGGTAGCTCATGGGGATTATTTATTAGTCTCAGCCTAATGAAACGACGTTTTACTAGAATATTGTTCTTTATCCCGATGCTCGTTAAGGACACCTCATCCACGGTTTTCAGTCGCAATTCCACTCCACGGAGAGTTCGTTTCTGTTTCCTCGTAAATAAAACTTTAATTACCGAGAACCTTTACCCACGACTGACTTCGAAGTCTATCATTTTCTATTCGAATGAGGACCCATGAGTAGGTTTTCTGCGTGGGGTGAGGTCGGTAATTGCAACGTTTATGCACACGATTCAAGCCAAACACGCTACCATTGATAAAGTTTAGAATTTTTTATTACTCATGATAGTTCTTGCTGATAATCAACCTACGATCTTCACCTAATAAGTATTTGCGGAAATATAGCGAGGATGTGGTTTAGTTTCACTAAATTTTCTATTTTTTTATACAGAGTAATTGAAGTATTTGAATGTTCTGTGAAATATTGAAAAATGCCGAAAAATTGGAATCATTAAAAAATTGAATCTTTCCACAATTTTTAATTTTTAAACCAACTCCATAGTCAGAAAAATTCAAAATTGAAATCGGGTAAATGGTAAATAAAATGAAATTGGAAAAAACTATCTATATAGAATGCTTCGTAATATTGAAGGCATGCCAATGTGATACATACAAAATAGAATGTTTCATCAATTTTAGAAGAATCCACATTAAATTTTTTCCTCTAATTTTTAAAATGGGTTTCTATCTATGTGAAGCAAAATTTACCATAATAATAACCGTAAAATCGCATTTTCGTGAGCGATAAGGAGGGGGAATGAAAAATTAAAAAAGTTTTTTTCTCGAAAACGGCTCAACCGAGTTTGATAAACGCAATATATATTGTAGGCACTAATCAGACTATTTTTAAAACAGAATTTTAAAAATTTCTGACGAAAATTACACCTAAAAATATCCTTAAGTTGTATACTCCAACTAAATATTTTCCCCCTAAATTAATCGGAGTTGTGTATCATTATTTTTAAAAATGTTTCACCTGATTTTTCGGTCAGAATTTCTTTTCAAATTTCTCGACAATTTTCTCATTGGTTTTCACAACATATATTCCGTTCATTAAAATCGGTTGAGTAGTTTTCGAAAAGAATATTTCTTTATTTTCGTTTCCCCTTCCATAACTTCTAAGAAATAAGATTTCAAGGTTAATGTTTTAGGAAATTATATATCACATAGGCACTGGTTTGCGGCATTAATTTGGTTCTGATATTGACGCAACTTTTATAAGATCCTGTGAAGTGCTTTTCGCTTATTATCTTCCACGCATTTTTAACATTAAAAATAATAATTTAAAAATTGGGTCCGTATCAGAACCAAATTTCTGAAGTTATAGAGGGGGAAAGGAGAATCAAAAAAGTAGTTTTTCCCAAAAAACGGCTCACCGTTTTTATGAACAAAATATATGTTGTAAAAACTAATGAGACAGTTTTCGAGAAAAATTGTAAAAAAATCTGAAAGATATTAACCTAAACAACCATTTTGAAAAATTCAATAAAGTTTTTTTATGCAATACAGTTTCTGTAAGAATTAAAAAAAATCTAAAAATAGTCTTGTAAGTGTAAATTGTAAATTGTCTTGTAAATCGGTTAAACCATTTTCATGAAAAATAACTTTTTTTATTTCTCTTTTCCCTTCCATACGTCCCAAAAAATACAATTTCAGTGTTATTATTGGGGGAAATTTTACTTCACATGAATACGAACGAAAATAAATTGTTTCTATATTCGTATAGGAAACGCCAAAATAGAAAGTGTGACAAATTTCAATTATTTATTATTATTATACCATTAAGTCATTTCCCTTTATTTAAATGACACGCTCGTTCCGCAACACTGCTCCGACCCAGGTTCCTGATCAATTTCTCTAGCGATCACCCAAAGTGAGGAGCCTCACAAAATTGTTATATATGGTTCCCCACTTGGGCCCATTAGTATCCAAGGTCTTTGTTTCAGGCGTCATTCACTCCATTGTCACTCTCTTTACAAACTATTTGTCTTCACACTTTTCTGTCCTGGCATACTTCTCTAGCTTTCTTCACGTCCATGCATTTTTTCATGCAAGCTCTCGTGTTTCTATGACTTCTTATGTCTCTTCGAATTAAAGTCTCATTCACAGATTTTAACCATTCTTTCGGCGGTCTACCTCTGGACATTCTGCCATTTACTTTACCTTTTTACACTTCTGTGGTCAGTCGTTCATCTTTCATTCTTTCAAGATGACCGAACCATCTTGATTGATTTCTTTCCCATGTGTAAACTATTGTCTCTTTTGCACCACATTCTTTGAGGATTATCTCGTTTCGGACTTTGTCCATCAGTGTTTTCCCACGTCTTGTGCGCAGAGGTTTCAGGCCAATCGCGTTCATTTTACTCTTGTCCTTTTCTTGGCAGGTCCATGTCTCGCTACCGTATAGTAGTCGGTACAAATATAGAATTATGTATATCCATTTTAGCTTTTTTTATATGTTTTTATTTCTGAGAATGGACCTTGCTCTATCGATAACACTCTTACCCTCATTCATGCGCCTATCTAATTCCTCATCTATTAATAATTAATATTGGATAAACGCAATTGAACTATCCATGCAATGTAATTAAATATATATTTTTTGTTTTGTTATTTCAGAGGCGTGCCAAAGTTGGGACTATTCCAACTTACAACTTACAACTGATTCAAAAAGTGAAAGTCCAAAAGCTGGAGGCGTTCTAAATTTCAAATAATCCACATTGGATAAAACGAAAACATTTTATTCTTCCCCACAATGCTTGCGATTCTTAAACATTATTTTTTCCCCGATCATTGAAATTTACTTCTTGAAACATATAAATTACAAATTATTTTTTCAAAAAACCTAAACTTTACAAAATTGTGAAACTGCAAAATTAATATATTTATCAATATCAATGAAACAAAATTTTGGTTGAAGCAGAATGTCGGGTTAAATTTGAAATAAGCGGAACTTTTTTAAGCGATTCATTCCCAAGAATAATTCTACTAATACACACGTCTCAGATTGTTTAATTTTGAACGCTTCAGCAACAAAATTATTTAAGATGAACGTTTGTAAATTTTCAATACGATTATTCAGTTGATATCGCCTAAAATAGACGCCTTTCTAACAAAAGTAAATATTTCTTACAGAAGCGAGTTTATTTATAGCAGACTCACTTGTTTCAATTAATTCAAAAGCAGTTCTTTAGCGGATCGAAATAACTCGACCATGTAAGTATATCTGATTTCTTTTTGCCATGGAGGAGCAATTCATCTGCAGAAAAATAAAATTAAGTTTCTTGATGAAATGCACTGCGAGAATGGTCCCCCAAGGCCGACAACTTGAAGCAAACAAAAAAGCGCTCCTCGAACCCCCGGTGCTTTCGGGCAATTAAGGTCTTGAAAATCGAGTGTAACGACGTACGATGAGGTCCGGCGTTGAGGCGCTTCAAAACTTTGCCCTGCTGCTTCCATCTTCTTTCTTTTCTACCTTCCCCCGGGCACCGGGCCTCGTAAACGTAAAGACGTAAAACCCTCTTGCCTCACTCAACAAAACGGGAAACTATTATTTCAGTTTCAAGAGACAAAAGTTCAAAGATAAAGTGGTTAACGTCTCAACCCTTATAGTCCCTTAATTTTCTATTACGAAATATTTTGACCAACATGAATTTTTAATCAAGATTGGTATTAACCTTAAATTCTTTTGAATTCATAATAAATTCTTGATATTTCTAAAGAATTCAAGCGCGATTCGATTATACTCCTCGCTCTTTCAAAGTTTCCGTTGCGGGGGGGGGGGGGGGCAATGAAAAATTTGCGCCAGCACTGGCAGCGTCGGCGCTATACCCAATGGGAAATGCCTGCATTGAGCTGTCACTTACATCTGGCGCAGTACTGAGCCAGTGGCCTTGCCAACGTCTATCCAAATCTTGGCGGACCAGTGTTGGCGCAGTACTGGGTGGATTGGTGATGACAACGTCCAGCCAAGACTTGGCGGACGAGGACTGGGGGAATCGCAATTCAATTACTGCGAGTAATATGAAAATTAGCATAAATGACATTTTTGAAAGATTCGGCTAATAGTGTTCAAAATTGTTTCTAAATGCTACTATTATTTGTGACACATGTCTTTATAGTTTAAACTAAAGAATTCTAATGGAATTATAGCTTGCTTCCCCAATGCAAACTATGGACATATGTTACACATAATACTAATTCTTTTAATTTTAATAAATTTGTTACCGAATCCTAAGATATCTCATTTTTTCTAACTTTACAAAAATTCTAACTAAAAAAAAATGACATTTTTCAATTTTAATTATTTATTAGCATTTATAATACCAAATCTGTGCATAAAAAATTACCATAATTTTCGTATTCATAGAGAAATATGTTTAATTTGCCAGAGTAAAAAAAAATTTTGATCATATTGCACTGAGGACCATTTTTTATTCCAAAAAGTCATTACAGCTTTTCATTTGTAATAATAACACGTAGCAACTATTCAGCTCTAGCCATTTTTGATTTTAAATAATTTTGTGTTTTCGGCTCAGCCGAGAAATAATGACTGTATAGAAATTCAAACTTTTCCAATTGGAATACATAATATTGCGCAATTTCCGCATGTAAGTACCCGCGTACTGTGCCTTTCCACTACGCTGCTGGTGTTTTTCAGGTGAGAGTCACAACCGCCTCTCGCCATGCGCGCTGAGAAACTGCATGGGCCAGTAGTTCTAGGAATTAATAAAACCGGGGTTACTAAAAGCGTGGCTCTGGTGAAATAAAAATAATTTCATTGATTTCAGTATAATTCGAGTGAATTTAGAGGGATTTAAGGGGAATGAGAAGAATTCGATGTAATTCATAAAAATTCATAGTGAATTAAAAGAAATCAAGTAAATTTAAAACAATGGAATAAAATAAAAAATGCATTGAATTCTGTAAGTTTGAACTAGGTTTAGAAACATTTACAGGAATTCAAAATAATTTAATTAAATGCCCAAGAATTCATGGCAAGTTTAAAAGACTCCAAAGTAAATTTTAAAAAAATAATTTTTTTCAATCTGTTGAATTGAGTAAAATTAAGTGCATTAAGAAACTTTTAAAATCTCTTTAAATCATTGAAATCCTCGGAAATCTTAAAAAAATTCCTTAGAAATCCCTTGAAATTTCTTTAATGGCTTGAATAGTCCTTGGACTATTATTAAATTCCACACAATTTTTCAAATACTTTGAAATCTTTTGAAATCCTTTGAAACATTTTCAAACTCTGGAAAATCCCTTGGGAATCTTCTTCAATATCATAAAATATTTCAAATCCTTCGAAATCGCATTGAATTACTGAAATTAATTGAAAATTCCTTGAAATTTCTTAAATACCTTAACATACTTCCAATCATTTGAAGTACCTTGAATTTCTTTAAAGCTATTGAAAATTACTTATTTGCAACTTTAATTTTATTTATAAAATTCTAACAAAATGCAAGTATTATATTAATATAGTGACCACTACTGGCTTCTACTACTGTTCGCGAACGCTCAGGCAATTGATGGGTTCCATAGCGAAAGGAAGGCTGGATCTTTTCACGCTATAAAGTAATCCACCATTTTTCGCACCTCAGCTTCAATTTTAATTTGGTACTCAGTTGAGCTGTCTTGTAACATGCAAAAAAGGTGGTAATCTGACGGGGCAATGTCTGAAAGTGTAAGCTGGATGCGAAAAAATGTCTTATTTCAATTCTTCCATGGTTTGACGGACCACGTAACTTCTATGTGGCCTAGCGTTGTCCTGCTGTACTGGTCTTCATCCATGCCCAGAATATCATCTCCTTTTTTGGATTCTTTTTTGCCAAACGGTTCAATTAAAAAGAGTAACACTATCGAACTTTACTCTTTTCGACTGAACCATTTGGTGAAAAAAAATCCAAGAAAAGAGATCATATTCTGGGCATGGGCAAAGACCAGTACAGCACAAAAACGCTAGGCCACATAGAAGTTTCGTGGTCCGCCAAATCATAGAAGAATTAAAATAAGAAATCCTGCTGTATCCGGCTTACTCTCGATACATTGCCCCGTCTGATTACCACCTTTTTCGCTTGTTACAAAACAGCTTCGCTGAGTACCAAATTAAAATTGAAGCTGAGGTGCGAGAAATAGTGGATGACTTTATAGCGTCAAAAGATCAAGCTTTCTTTCGCCATGGAGTCCATCAATTCTTTGAGCGTTCTGGAAATGTAGTAGAAGGCAGTGGCCACTATATTAATTAATACTTGCATTTTGTTGGATTTTCTTAAATAAAAAAAAAAGTTGCTCAAAACGGGTAGAACTTATTTGTACACCTAATAATAGGCTCGACCTTATCTTATTTGAAAATTATTTTCGTTTTATTTAGCACTTTTCAAATAATGATCGTTTAAAATTAAATAATGACTTTTTTCTATAGTACAAGAGAAGTAAATGGCAGAATTAAAGAAAAGAAAACTTGAGTCTTGAAGGAAGATTAAAACTAAAAGTTGCTGCTCTCGATTTCACGACAAAGGAAGAGTGGAGCGTAACTCGTTTATGCAACGCAAGTTTTTTAGAATTAATGGCTAGAGTTGAGCATCATAAAAAGAAAATAGAGGTAACGCTTCAGGATCCTTTTAAAACAAATGGCTAAAGTTTTGATATTACTTTGATCAAATCTGCAACAAGCAAAGTGTTGTGGGTCACGTGTTAGAATACATTTGTTGTAAGCTTGGAAGTTTCAGGATAAAAATTTCCTAAAGCAAGCCACGGAAATTTCTCTTCAGTTCTACTCTGATTTCAACTTTGAACTGCAGTTATCAAAGAAAAAAAGTCATTACGACTATTGAAAAAAAAATGAAATTAATTCTTCGCAAATCCATAAATTAAAAATCTCAAGAATTTAAAATTAAGAACTCTTCCGTTCATTGATGTCTATAAAATCTACTTTTGAAATAATATTCTCAATTAATTAACCATTATTTTGATTCTACAAAAAATCAGTTTCAGATTACAATAGGAAAAGTATTTCATAATTAATAAAATTTGAAACAGGGAGTGAATTTTTCAATTATTTCTGTTCCGCGACATACTGTGTTCCGGCAACGTGCTGTGTTAACGATTCTGAACGCCAATAACCAGGCATTTAATTAGGCACAGTAATGGGGTTGATGAGGGAAGTTGAGAGGACCCGACAAACCGCGTTCTGGTGCAATGCGGCCCGCCCAGCCTACCTCCCCTTTTCCCCTATTTTCCCATCGCTCTCGCACACTTTTTTATTTAAAATTTTTTCCCCTGGTTGCCTTAGTAATCACAATTGTTAATTACCGTGCAAACGCGAGGAGGTCGACAGAGGCCTTCGTTAACGCCTTAGAGAAAAACTGGCGCCGACGCGACGCGGCGGCCGAGAACATCGACGAGAAATTAGAGGAGATTTCGACAACACGTGGAAGAAATCTTAAGCAGTCCAAATAATTTGCCAGGAAGAAAATTTCATTGAAATAAAATAAGCCATTTGTAATTTTAAAAATTTATATCGGACAATTGAGAGTTCTAATGCTTTTGAAATATTTTTTGAAAATAAAATCTATGGTCCTAGAAATGAAAGTCAAATATCTTTAACACTACATGTACACGAAAAATAATGTTTTCTTCACACTTTGTTAGGTGATTTACCACCTCAGCAGCTTATTTAAATTTGTACCATTTTAAAAATATTAATAGCATATTTTCCGCTCATAATTGGAGGATAATAAATACATTTGTTAGTCAAAAAAGTCCAAGTTGAAGGCAGTATCTCAATTTTATACAAGGATATTTTCTGTTTTCAAAAAAAGAAGCCCTACATTTGGTGTTGGGGCATTAAATTAGCGCTGAATGAGCCTTTAATTTTGCCCAAAAGAAATCATGATTGCCAAACATAAACATGGTTCTTCCAACTTTGCAATGCTTCTTTCAGTGGGTATTAGTATTGGTATTAGTTCGATCGTACCCAACCGAAAGTTTTTATTCCGTACATTCGAATGATTTTAAACCTTTAGTTAGCAAATTTTAAGCTCAATTTTAATTCACTTAATCCTGCAAATTTATACGAATTTTGAATTCAAACTAATTACGATTAGTCAGGTACAAAATAAAACAATGAAAATGTATTAGCTACTAGCATTATCAATCGTGCGTTACGCGCACGTGTAGTTTTTCTATTTGAGGGAAAAATTATTTTGAATACAAACCAAAAATTTCGAATAACTATTTATTTTTTAAGTTTATTTGTTTTTAAGGTTATATAAATATAATTTTTCTAAGATTCTTGAGAAAATTCAAAAAGTTTTTGAAGATTTCATATATGTGTAATCAAAATTTCAAAAAGAAGTTAATTTTCAACAAAACAGATGGATTCGAAGAGGAAGATGTGATACATAATTGATATTTCAAACAAAAAATATATTTATTTTAAACCAAAAACATTTTAACTTACCAAAAAGAAAAAGGAATTTTCATCAAAATAGTTGAATTCTCTACCAAAAAATAATAATTTTCAACCAGTTGCATTTGAAACAAAACAAAAAAATTTAATTTGCACCGAAAAAGGCGAATTTAATACAAAATATATGAATTTTTTAACCCGAAAATATGAATTCTTAAAAGAAAAGTTCAATTTTCAACCAAATACATGAATTCTCAACTAAAAAAGATAAACTTTCAACAAAAAAAGTATTAGATAGTTCATATTTCAATTTAAAAATATTTTTATTATAAATTGAAAACAGTTGAATTCTATCAAAAAGATGAATTTTCGTTTAAAAAGTTGAAGCCTCTGCTTGATCTTAAACCTAACAGTTGTATTTTTAACAAACAAACAAATTAAATTTCCACCAAAAGAGATGAATTTTCAAACCAAGAAGACGAATGTTCAACCCAAGAGTTAATTTTTAATCACAAAAGACTTTTCAGTCAAGGAAGAAATAAACTGCAACCAAAGAAATGCATTTTCAACTAAAATGATGAAACTTGCAAAAATTACGTTTTAAACAAAGTAGTTCAACTTTTAACCAAATAGTTAAATTTTCAACGACAAAAAAAGGAAATTATTTTATTCTCTCAAAGCCTTCAAAATTCATAAAAATCCTCTAAATTTTTGTTCGAAACCTTGAAAAATCTACATTGTGGTTTAGATTTTTTAATAAATATCTCTTAAACTCATTCGAATTCTCCATAAAATTTTGTGAACTCGCAAAATTGAAAATTTTTGCTTTAAAAGCTTCTACGTTGTTTTTTGAAATTTCAAGAAATAATTGCAAATGTTTTAAAAACTTCTCAAATCAAATTCTGAAGCAATTCCTATTCCACAAAAATAGAAAATTGTAGGGGTTGATTTATTTTAAAAAAATATTGTGAACATATTTCATTAAAATTAATTTAGGAGCATTATTTCCATTTTATACAAATTAATTTTTGAAATGTTGTATTTATAATAAATTGAAATAAAATATAAAGGTTTCAAGCAGACTTTTGGGAAGAAAAAGTCAATCTTATTTGACAGAAAGCAATTAGGGAAGCTTCCTACAGTGGAGAGACATTGTAAAGGGAAAATAGGAAGGCAGTCAGTAAACTGTAATGAAGTTTACCAAGCAGCCTCTTCCTTTACCACAGTTTCCCCTTTCCCTCTTCCACGTGATTTGCCAATCCCTTTACAATCTATATGCATATAGTCCTGACCAAAATCAAACTTGATATAGATTATGGAATGTCCAATATATTCTCCTATTACGCTGACCTAGAAAAGAGAAAGCTTTCACGAAAACTAATCTCATTATCCAGCAACTCGACCAACGATTTTTCAAAATAAGATTTTATTTCATCACATTTCATAGAACGACTTTTCCGCCTTTTTTTACTTCAAGGAAAACTTAATTATTATCCGAGAGTCGTGCGAATCTCATTACTTCGTTACTTCAGCTCTGATTAAAGTAGAAATTAATGGTGTTATAATCACCTCTAGGCCGCTCGTAATCACCTTTAATATAAATTGTCTGCCGGAACACGAGTGTACGCAGTTTTTTTTTCAAAGACAGTCATGTAAATTAAAATCAACACGAAAGATACGTTAAGGTGCTTTAAGAGGATTCTATCTTTATCTCAATAATTTGATTCATTTGACGGATTAAGTTCTCAACATTCGCTGGTCTGAAATATATTTCGATTTAGTTTTCCCAGAGAAAATCCGCGTGTTCCTTTATACGAAACATAACATTATTTTCTTATAATTAGTAAAAATATTAAATTGAATTACGACCTGTTATGTATTTTGGCACAAATTCTCCCACAAGATGAAATCAACGAAGCGTTTTAAAATTCTGTAATTAAATTTAGAGGGGAATTTCTTAATTTTATCATCTAACGAACCATAATCTCGAAGCAGGGCTTCATGCAATCAAACTTCTCATTTCCCTTCTACCATTTTATACCCGTTGTTGGCAAGATTCAAGGGCTCGTTTCATAACTCGTAACCTTCGCGACGAATTTCAAACAGGAACGAATATTTCTGGCAGACGACTTTTATGCTTCTCGTCTAACCATTCTTCGTATCCGGCAATAAGATTTGCAATCCGGACATAACTGATAAGCTTTCGATTCTGAAACTTCGTTAAGCTGTTTACAACTCTAATTACAAAATTACTCAAATCGGAGACAAATAATTTTCTAGAGTCACAGGCCTCGGAATCATTTGAGAAATTCAAAAAAGTGTCAATAGTAGCATAAATTTTGAAAAAAAAATACGAATACAATCCTACATGTCCCATACAATCTCGTGATATCCTTTCGAGTGTTTAAAATACCCTAAAAGCTTTTAAATCCACTGGAATTATTTAAAAACCCTTGAAATTTGTTGAGATCCGCTGAGATTCATGGAAAAAGCGTAAATCTTTTTAACTTCCGTCAAGTCTCTGAAATCCGTAGAAATCCTTAGAAGATCCTTAAGAATGGAGATTTTATTTAATTTACTTTATTCTCCAATGTTCTCTAGAAATCCGTTAGAATCCCTTGAAATATTTCAAATACCATTGATATACTGGACACCTTTTTAAAATCCTTTGAAAACCCTTCAAAATGTTAAAATCTTGCTGAATTTTTTGGAATCGTTTAAATACCCTAAGCTCTTTAAAATCCTCGAAAATTATGAAATCCATTATATATTGTGAAATACCTAGTAATATCACAAAAATAAAATCCGTAAAACACCGCGAAATCTATAATATCTTTCAAAACTCCTTTAAAAAACGGTGAAATATTTAAAATCCTTTGATATCCTGTAAAACCCCACAAATAAAGCAGATAAAGTCCTTTCAAATGTCTCGAATAACATAAAAGCTTTGAAATTCCTTAAAATATTTTAAATCCATTGAAATCAACTGAAATCTACTAAAAAACATTCGACGCCTCCATTCAATATAAGTCTATCTGCCGACAGCGCCCTGTACGAGATACAGAGAGTCCAGAGACCTAGCCGGATGCGGCCTTTTTGGAAGGCCTGCCACCATTTTTAGTTGTAGTTATCTGTAGTTTAATATATATGGTAAATGTATAAGAAAACTGAGCCAATCAGCAATAATTAACTAGGTTGCCACACTGTCTCAGGACCCTCTGTAGTATGAGACTATTCCCTATGCAGATACACAACGCATAGTCTCATACACGCCGCTGTCAGCAGATAGACTCATATTGAATGGAGGCGTCGCATTGAACTCTGTTAAAATTCTCTGAAATTTGTGAAAAATTCTCCAATTTTCTAAGCTATAAATCCTTCAAATGCTGTAAAAATGTTTGCAATCTTCGAAATTTACAAAATCTCCTGAAATCTAATAAAATCATTTGAAATTCCTTTGAAAATGTTGAATTTCTTGAAATTTTCTATAACCTTATGAAGATTTTTGAAATCTCATTGAATTCCTTAGAAATATTTTAAAATACACTATATTTCTTCAAAAATTTTGAAAGCTTTGAAATCCCTTGAAATCTTTTGAAATTTCAATTTATGAGGTGGCGGGTATGTTGCTTTAGCCAATCAGCTAACAATTTTGAAATATTTTCGAACACACAGTGAAAAAATAGTTGCATTAGCGAGCAGTTTGAGAAAATAGTAGAATTAGTGTTATTCCATACTTCACTTTATACATATTTTTGATAAGTCATTGTTTTTGTTGTCAAATTCACGCCTTATCTCAAGAATAACTTAAAGTTAACTTCGTCATATGGCGAGAATTTAACAACAAAAACAATGATATGTGAATAATGAAATGTGAAATTATATACACAATCGAGCTCCTAGAGTCGTGTACTAAATATATGTACTATTATACTTTTCAAATTTAATGAAAATTAAAAATTTAAATTAAAATTTTTTTTCTCAAGAAAATCAAGTTTTTTTAATTAAAAAAAAGCAAAGTAATGATATGATCTCTCCCTCTCAAGTTGAATTTGTACTGCAGTTCTGAATCTGGACTAACCCTATTACAGCACGCAAATCCTCTTCACAATGGTTTCACCTCGATTCGGATTATATAAATACAATAAAACATGAACGTGTTCTAGATCTGCTCTACAAGACTTTGTGAATCACCAGAAGTGGTTTTTGTTAACGAAACGTAACATCCAGAGTGGAACATGAAATTGCACACTTGAACTCGAAAAAAAAACTTGAAAATAAAACATTTGCCAGGGGTTGCAAAAAATTTAATTAAAATCCTGTTGCGCTAGAGGCAAAACATTATTCCTCTTGAGTAAATAAGTAATATAAATAATAATTTACAGAAATGTTCGTCAGATTAAAATCATTTCTCTGAAATTTCCAAGATATTCTGCAAAGTAAATACCATATTTACATTTTATAGATTTACACATTACAAAATTACAAATTAGATTTACAAATTATTAAAACTCCAAATGGTGATTTATTAACCAATTGGTATAAAAAACCTTCTTGGTCTGGAAGATATTTAAATTACAATTCACATAATTTATTTTGTCATAAAATTGGTTTAATAAAAGGTTTAGTCGATAGATGCGTTAAATTAAGTGATATCCAATTTAGAAAAGAAAATTTAAATAAATTAAAAACAACTTTATTATATACCAATTATCCGCTTGACTTTGTTAATGGCATTATTACTGAACGCATTCATGAGATTTACAACAATAGTAATAATTACAACAACAAAAATGGATTGATACTTATAAAAGATTTGATATTAAAGTTACTTTACCTTACGTTCAAGGTCTCTCTGAACGTTTGAGGAATTCACTTAAAAAATACAATATTAATGATTATTTTAAAAACATTAATACTTTGAATAATTATTTACTAAAGAAAAAAGACAGTGATTCTGTTGAAAATTTATCTTGTGTTGTTTATTTGATTAAATGTAGATGTTGCAATAAGGTTTATATAGGTGAAACTGGCAGGAGATTAAAAACTAGAATTTTATTGCTGAACACAAAAGAGATTGTGTAGTTGGGAATTTAAATACAGGTTTGTCACAACATTCATGGAATTTTAATCACTTTATTGATTTCGAGTTTAAAAACATTAAAATATTAGCTACAGAAAAAAACACTTATCAACGTCGTATTATTGAATCTATTTTTATAAATAAATATCGCAATATTTCTGTTAATCTACAGACAGAAATTCTAAATATAAACAAAATGTATCAAAGTATTATAAAATAATGTCAGTTTCTCTCACATTTTAAATTTATTTTAGTTTCGCGCGTTTCCTTATCAGTAGTTTCAGTGAAAATTCGTTCTTCTGTTTATCAACGTTCATTGCGTATACTGTCTTCATGTATTTGTCAGTTGTTAATTTCTGTTAGTCCTTCCAAAAACCACGAAACATTTCTTTTATTTTTTAAAAATGTAGTCTTTATGTGATTGAAGTCTCTTCGTTTTTTGAGACTTCTGTAACAATCTTTTTAAGTGATTTCATTTGACTCATTATTTGACTGGAATTTTTCCAAATTGACATCGCTTTATGTATTTTCGATGGTTTATTTTTACTCTCCGAATTGTTACCATCTGTCTCTATTTAGTCTGTTTGATTATGTCAGACTATTTTATAGTTCAGGTAAAACCTTTTATATTAATCTGTGAAAATTTTTTTATTTTTTTATTTAATCTAATTCTTTTAAAACATTTGTAATTTAATTTTTAATTATTATTTAGGTTTAATACTTTTGAAAAAGGTACGCAGTTGTTACCGAAACGTCAAGGAATGAAAAGGAGGTTTTGATTAAAAATAAACATCTGAGTCAAAAAATGCTTTTTGTCTCAATTTATTTTTAATTTATGTGGACCGTAAGACTTAAACAAATTCTCCAAATTTTCAAATTCATAAATACCATATTGTTGTAAAATTGATTGATTTTTGTTCTCCTTGAATTACGTCTAATATTTCTAAAAATATATTGTATCTAATTTTCCAATTAAATTTGAGGGTTTGCGACTAACGCATTTCAAGTGGAGGAACTCGAGGATATATGAGAACACCAATGATGAAATCGCACTGAGTCAGACAATACTAATTCCATTAGCTGTTAGTGTTTACTGAAGTGCTATGCACGTTATTACTTGAAAAAGAAAAATTCATTAACGAAAGCCAAACTCGACTAAAACACGACAATCCTAGGTTATGAATACCACGTCACGTTGTAAAAGGCTATTCATGTTGTATAGTGTGTACTGTGTATACTCACTTTTTTATGTACTCCTATAATTAAAAATGAATCCACTATTTTTCCATTGAAAAAAATTCAATTAAATCCTAAATTAAACCCGCCCTCATAGTAGCGAGATATCCCGCAATGTCCTATTGCTATGAGGGATATATAGACTGCTTTTTTCATGACTTGTTCCTTGATTTTCCAAAACAAAAACAAAATAAATAAAAAACCAACAACTCAATTCTACTCGTAAATTTCATTTTCCTATTTCTAAAGGTTCTATAAAAATAGTCCGCTGGGTACGTTTTTAATTTACAATCGTTAAAGTATTAAAACTGTTATTCTTAAATTATGCAATTTTATTTTAGATGCTTTATTCATTCTTCAATGCTTTTTATGTGAAACTATTGAATTTTGAATGCGTTCAATGATTAAAATGAGTTAACTACATATTAAAGCTTTTCAACGTTTTATTACAATGTTCTTTAATATAAGAAGATTCGGCGGCATCTCTTATTCGGAAAATTTGAAGCCCAGAAAAAATGCGCGAAAGAGCCTTTCACAAAAATTATGTATTTTACTCTCCAACTTTCGGTCGGGTGGTGGGGGGGGGGCCCCACAGCTGTGATTGATTACATAAATAATTTATCTCCCCCACTACGTTTTGTTCCAATTTCAAAATATACAATTCTGAAAGTTTCAAAACCACATTATACAATTTTAAACTAATTAGAATTAAAACTGTTTTTAATTTGGAATGTTTTCAATCTAAAATAATTACAATTCAGAATAACAGCCACTGTACACCTGAATTTGGTCCAAATTGTTTAAAAATCACAAAACTTGGTATTTGTGTTCTTTGCAACCTAACATTTTGGGATAGACACTTTCTAAGAAAACCCGGTATATTCCAAAATTATCAAGATAATTCACTTTTTAATTTTTATTCTGATGGGTGTTTTTCACTGTTTTCAAATCGGTTAATAAACTATTATACATTTGAAATTAGGAAAATAGCGACCGTTTTTTTAAAGAAGAAAATTCTTTTTTATGTGAGATACGGAAGAAGGCCAATAGAAAAATTGTTCCTTGCGAAAAGTTCTACAAAAGTTTACTTTTCCAGTTCCGATATTTTGCACTGTTTGTTTTCAGTATGTTCAAAAATATACATTTACAACAACAACAAAAAACATATTTTTGTGACATATTTCGAAAAATGAAAAACTAACTTTTTGTAAAACTCTTCGAAAGGCATAACATTGCTTTCAGACTTTTTTACGTGTCTTGCATATATTCTTGAACAAAAGAAATTTTTGGTTCTTAGAAAAACGGTCGCCATTTTGTTAATTTTCAACCTTTTAATACTTTTTTTCGCATTTCTAAACAGCGAGAAACTCCCAATCAAAATATTTGAATAAGAAGTTATTCGATTTTTAATGCTTTCAATTTTAAATAATTGAATATTAAGATTGTGAATTTATGTAAATATGAATTCTTCAAATTTGAAATAAAATCGTGAATCCGCAATAACGCACTCCATTGCAAATTTTTTCAATTTCAAATAATTTTAAATACATTCTATAACAATTTTCGTTCAAAAAAATTCTTTATATTTAGGATTCTTATATAAAAATCCTACATATTTGAACTACTCATTTAAGGTAGTTGTCGTGCCAAAAATCTGATCTCTGTAAAAAAAAGCATTCTATATGGTTTTAAGAATTAAAATGATATTATCAGTCATGTCTCATCAAAGAAAAATCATGATTTTTTCTGAAAAAAAATTTAAAACTCACGAAAAATAATTATTTTAACAATAGTTTTTGCAATTTTTTTTATTACTGTCGCTTCTTACCAATTGAAAAAAAATCATTGCTTATTTTTTCGGGGAAAACCTTGCGTACTTATAACTACTGTTTTCAATTTATAAAGAATGTTTTCTCCAAAAAAAGAAGACATCAAAATAAATGTCTTTGTAAGTTTTAAAATGTGTTTGTTCAAAATAATGTATTTTACAGGAAATTACATCATTAGTAGTATTATTTTGAATCTTAAAATCATCTAAAAACTATTTTTTCATCTGATTTTGGACGCGACAACTACCATAAGATTATTATTAATTCTAAGGCATAAACTTAAAACTTACGACCTTTTCCCGCCTTTAAAGAAGTGTATAAAATGTAAATAAAATTCTAAAAATATAACAGACATGCCGTTGGATAGAAAAGTTGAACAAACACGAGTTCGTTAGCCTTACAGTCATCTCCATAAAGTATGAACCCTATGGTAATTGTCTTTGAGCCAGAAAAGAAATACAAAAATGTCTCATCATTCCACGCGATTTGTTCCTTACTTGTGGTCTATCGCGTCAATAGAAATTAAATTTGGACGAGCCATCGAGCTCCATTATACCAACTGCAAGCTATAACGGATTGGCAAAAGCTCGCGTGACTGCACGGCAAACGTGCGTGGAATAAAGTAGATGCCCAGCAAAGGGAAAGGGTCATTACGGCCACCAGACAGGCATTCGTTGAATCATTCAGTATTCAGGGTAAAGACAATTTTTCTTAGATTAAAGGCAGTCGATTTGCGAATTATTAGAACACCTATAATAGTTGCTCTATCGGCAACATATTATGTGCAATTGTGCATGCATATGACCTTTAGAAAATATGGATTATGGAAGAACAACTTGTGTGAATATTGTCGAAACATTGAAAATAAAAATCGATTTACTTTTTATACTGTAATAATGGTGCCACTCAACTTCATGAAGATGTTGCACTATTTTCACTAAGTATTTGCATTCATTAGGAAAAGTATCAAATAGAACCGGATTTTGGATCAAATTAATCCCAACTGGTTCAAAATAACTCCAAAGTCCGGTTTATTTTCAAAAAATTGGGTTTGCTACAAAATCCCAATTTCGACATTTCCTTACTTTACCCTAACCCATTTTTCATTTTTCTTGACTGTTCTAAATTTTTCTTTTAGGTAATAAACAATCTTACACCTAAGATATTAATAATATATTTAGTGACAACAATCAAACATAATTTTATGAAGGTTTATACAGAAATTACGTAAGAAACACACACAATATATTACATTTAAACCAAATAGTTGAGTTTTCAACTCAAAAAGATACAGTTTTATCCGAAAATGGAAGAATTAATTAAATTAAATCAAGAAAAAAAGAATTTTCAAATAAAACAAGTTGAATTAAACCAAAAAATAAGAATTTTCAACAAATTTGTTGAATCCTCAACCAAAACAGACTAATTTTAAAACAAATGAGGAATTTGCGACAAAAGAGTGGAATGTTTAACAAAAAAAGATTTTTCAGTGCACAAAAAAAATGTATACAAAATGTTGAATTTCTAATCCAAAAAAATTAATTTCCTGCAAAATAGTTGAGTTTTCAACCCAAAAATATGAATTTTTAACAAAAAAGTTGAATTTTCAAGTAAAAAATGATTTTTAAACAAAATAAATAAATTTTCAACTGAAAAAAATAAATTTATCCACGAAAATAGTTCAATTTTCAATCTAAGAAATTAATTTCTAATTTAATTTGGAGGTAGAAAATATAAATAAAAAAAAAAGAAAGAAGAAATTTCAACTCAAGAAATGAAATTTTAACCAAAAATAGAACAGTAAAGTTTTCAGTAGAAAAAAAAAATAATTTTTAACCAAGAAGATTAAATTTCTAACAAAAAAGATAAATTTTCAACCAAAAATGGAATATTTAAAATTGCAGCTATAGACATAAATTTTTAACTAAAATGATAAATCTTCAACAACAACAAAAATTAATTTCTAAACAAATAGTTGAATTTTTCAACCCAAAAGATTAATTTTCTACCAAGAAAGACAAATATTCAACAAAATACGTGCATCTTCAATTAACAAAGACAAGTTTTCAACCAAATTAAAATATTCGAATTTGCAGTTTCAAAAATAAATTTTCAGACAAAAAATTAATTTTCAAAAAAGTAGTTACACTTGCAATTAGAGAAATGCATTTTCAACCCAAAAGATGAAGTGTCATGTTTCAACTAATTTGATTTCTTTTCTACAAAAAAAAAACGGATTTTCAAAGTAGTTGAATTTTTACCTAAAACACACATTTTTAACTTGAAATAAAATAGTTGAATTTCAAATTGAAAACATTATTTTTAGATAAAAAAGACTAATGTACGATCAAATAAATGAATTTTCAACCAAAACGGTACATTTTCAACCATGAAGATTAATAATTAATCTAACAAAAAGAGATTCATTTAAAAAAAAAATACATGTATTTTCAAATAAATATTTGAACTTTTGAAGAATTTCCAACGTAATAGCTGAATTTCCAAGCAAATAAATGATTTATGAACCTTAAAAAGATGAATCAGTCACCAAGAAGATTTTAATTTAAAAGATATTTTAATTTCAGACCGAAAACAGTTAAATTCAACCAAAATGGCGAATATTCAACAAGATAGTAATCCTCAACAAAAACCTAACCTTATAAAAGTCAATTTCTTATGCTTGTCAACTTGTCAAATTAATTTTTTCAAGTTTTTATGTGGATCAGGAAATTTGGTAATTTCCTTCTAAATAAACCGGATTTTTATTTAAATGGTCCCAACTGGTTCAAAATAACCCGGAATTTCTTTTCACTTTGCACATTTTCATTATTTTTCAGACTTACTAAGTAAGTTTTCTACTAAGGATTAGTGGAAAACTTTACTGAAGCAATTGCTAAACGACTTCGTATCATTTCATTAGTATAGAAAATGCTAATTCAGACTAAGAGAAGAGGATCAACTTAATTTTTGTTGCCAGTAGATTCTACCCTGCAATTGGGTTAGAAATTACTCCTCATCTTTTTGTGAACAAAATTTAGGGGCGAGAGAATGATTTATTATTCCTTCCTTTGGCAATTCTGAAAGAGAAATTGTTCAGAGTGGGCTGAGTGAGTGCACGTGGACTGTAATGAGATATAGTCTATATAATACAGGTATAGAAGATTGTAGAATCTAGATTGTAGGATCTTCAGACGAATCCGGCTAGTGAAGGTACTATATTTAAGGTAGTGTAGGTCACGTCGTTTCCATTGTCACGAACCAAGAACAATGAGATAAATTACGTCAAATAGAGTGATTTAATTTGCAAGACTTTTAATTGCAAGTTTTGCGTATTTAACGAAAGGCACTACTTAAATAGGAATTCAAACAAATATTCAGACAGATGCACACTGGGACAGCAGCATAGAAAACCTGGCAACGAATCGAAATGTTCTATAAATTGCAGAATATAATTTTTTCGAATTGCTTTTCATAATTTAAACAAAAAATTCTGTAAGACAAACAGCCATGCATAAGGAATAGTATAAAGAGCTTCACTTTAATATAAAAACCAGGTTGTTAATTTGATTCTAAGTTCTAACGTCCAAGTACTAGCCTTTTTAAATCTGACTGCATACAAATTAGAAACCCCCGTAATTTATTTTTACGATTCAATTTACTGTCAAAATAGTAGGTGTAATTCTAAATATAATAAAAAAGAGAATTTTACCTACTTTTTGAAAGTGACATTTCATGTTTATTGTTTAACGTACCCAGAGGTCATATCCATTTTATTTATTTGCCTACCGTCTCGAGGGACTGATCCAAGGGAGAGCCAATTATTTTCAACGCGAGGTGTTTTATTCGCGAAAAAAATTACAAATTTGTGTACGACCAGTTCGGCCATTGTAACCGCATAAGCGCCACAGACGGTTTTATTTTGCCTCACAACTTCATTTCACTCGGCCATTAATAAAAATGCAATAACAGTTCGTGTACGTGTACTTTTGCTGTTTGAAACGATCGTTCTTTACACGCTCAACATGTTCTCTCTGATACCCGTGTAAACTTGAGGTGATGACTGCGGTTGATACTTTGTGAAAAACATGTGACTACAGTGAATAACATGTGAAAATTCTATATATAACATGCAAAAAGGCTGGATGATATAAAAAGCTCCTTTGTACTGTCAATTTTTCGCATGAAGAATTAAAATCATAAATTGGGCGTTAAAGAAGCATACTTCTGAAAATTTCTTGTATATGTTACAGGCAAAGTACATAATCCGGCAATATGTATAATCCCTAGGCATTACATATAATGCCCAACAGATTCAAGGCAAAGTATGATATGCTCTCTATTATACAGATTGCTTAGGCATTATGTGTAATGCCCAGAAGAGACCAGGCAAAGTATGTAAAAAATATTCTCCATTTGAGCTGTTTTTCATTTTTTTAAACCTTCATTACTTTGGTGATTTTAAAGATAGTTAAGATGAATTTTTTCATTATTCATAATAAGACGCAGTTAGAAAAATATATTTTTCGAAAAAAAAAAAAATTTGATAAATTGTTGGATTTTTTAAGAAGAAATATTTAAACTCGATCTTTGAAAAAAATCCACTTTTGATTTTCTTTAAAAAAATGTTTGAAGATAGTCTACGATGTGCTCTAAAATCCCTGTAAATATAAAAATGGGATCTCCCTTATACTTTTTAAATAGGCATTGGAAATTTTTTTTAAATTTCATTTGTTCGAATACGAATTACAACTTATTTATTAATTAGCGCTAATAATTTGTAATGCATAAAATACTACTTTCTATTAATAATTAGACTTCCATATAAATTTTTTCAACAATTTATTATAGTTTTTAGGAATTTTTACTCAGAATAGAGTTCGGAAGTCGCGGTTTTTCCGAATTTCTAACTTATTTCGAACTTTTCAATTATAGTAAGGTGATAATTGATCCATGCTGACAAAAAAAATCTAATGTTTTTTAACGAATTGTAATTGTTTATAATTATCTTCTCCTATGATAATGCTAGATATTTGTGGGTTTTTTCTAAAATTTTCAAATTAGGGTCCAAAAATCGCAACTAAATATCATTAATAAAAAAGATAATTATAAAAAATAGTAATTTGTTAAAACAATTATGCTTGTTCAATTCAATTTATTATTGGTTCGCTCGAACTGAACAGTTGATAATACGTAAAATAATTCGGAAGAAACCGTGACTTTATAACATTATACTAAGAAAAAATTGTTAAGAACAATAATAAATTGATTAAATAATGTATATAAAGATCTAATTATCAATGAAAATTTGTATTATAAATCATTTGTATCAAAAAAAAAGAACCACGAAAAAATCATAATTAGTGTTATAAATTCGCGAAAGCAAATTTTTTTACTTACAAGTTTTTTTTTGGGACCCTTCAAAATCAACTTATGGGGGTGATATTTAAAAACAAGTTTTTATTCGTATTTTATGACTAATTTTGAATTAAAATGTTGAATTTCAACTTAATTTACGTAATATTAACGATTCTAAATAAAATGTACAAAAACGTCTTTTTTTCTCATGAGAAATCCGTGTTAAACTTCATGAATTGACATGGAATCGCTCATTTAACAAATTGCTCGGGCATTGTAAGTAATGTCAAACCCAACTCAGGTAATAAATTTATATTATTCTAATCATAATTAAGTTAAATTTGAATTTACAATTTAATCTAAATTAAGTTTCAAATTGGTATGTAATTAAAGTCAGAGCTGTCATACAAATTTTCCAACGGCCAAACAGGACGTACAGGTATAAATTTGGACTACCCTATTCTTGCACTGATTCAAGACCTTTTTTATAAATGTAAAAATTTAAAAAAAAAAGTAGTTTTGATAATTAACAAAAACTACTTTGTTGTTAAATAAAAAATGGTTAAAATAATTTTTTAAAAATCGCCTGTCACGAATCTCTTTACAATTTTATGAGCTTTCATTCAAAAAGAAACGTCAAAGTCTGATGAAAATTGTAAATTAAAAATGACGATGCTATTCAAGATTTTTCAACGGGGCAAGGTATTTTTTTTAATATTCCTGCAAAACAAAGTGTCAAACCAATGAGTGTTTATGTGTAACAAACAAAGTTCAGGGTCAATCAAGATGTCATTCCAATATGCCGTGTTTTTAATAAAATAGCCAGTGAACGTGTGTTGAATTCTGTAAGTGTTCGTAAATTTCTCATGCCCTTCTTTAACTATTATACCATTAAGCCATTTCCCTTTCGGGGTAGGCGTGACTTGCTCGGTTGGAAAGTAGTGGGATAGGTATATAGGTGTGAGGTAGGTCGTTATATGGTATAGGGTAGATAGGTATATAGGTATATGTGTTATGGTATAGATATTTTAGATTGATCTGGAGTTTTCGTGTTATTTATTCAAATAACACGTTCACTCCGCAACACTGCTCCGACCCAGGTTGTTGATCAATCTCTCTAGCGATCACCCCAAGTGAGGAGCCTCACAGAATTGTTATGTATGGTTCCCCACTTGGGCCCATTAGTATCCAAGGTCTTTGTTTCCGGCATCATTCACTCTATTGTCACTCTGCTTATAAACTATTTGTCGCCACATATTTCTGTCCTGGCATACTACTCTAGCTTCATTTACGTCCATGCATTTCTTCATGCAAGCTCTTCTGTTCCTATGACTTCTTATGTCTCTTCGGATCAATGTCTCATTTACAGATTCTAACCATTCTTTCGGCGGTCTACCTCTGGGCATTCTGCCATTTACTTTACCTTTATATACTTGCTTCGTCAGTCGTTCATTTTTCATTCTTTCAAGATGTCCGAACCATCTTAACTGATTTCTTTCCCATATGTCAACTAGCGTGTCTCCTGTACCACATTCTTTGAGGATTATCTCGTTTCGGACTTTGTCCATCAGTGTTTTTCCGCATATTATGCGCAGAGGTTTCATGCCGATCGCGTTGATTTTACTCCTGTCCTTCTCTTGACAGGTCCATGCCTCGCTATTATGTATGGCCATTTTAGCTTTTTTTGATATGTTTTTATTCGTGAGGATGGATCCTGCTCTACCGATAACCTGCTTACCCTTATTTATGCGCCTATCTAATTCCCCATCTATTTTTCCGTCGCTAGTGAATAGACTACCTAGATATACGTACTTGTCAACTTGTTCTAATCTCACATCATTTAGGACAATGTTGCATATTGTTTTCTCACTTTTTCCCTCACTGCATCATTATATTCAAAATCAAGATTATATACTTTACCTGTCTCGTGCCGGGCATTATATATAATGCCTAGGGATTATACAGAATGCCTAGGCAGTCTACATAATATATATTCGATTACATATAATACCTAGGGATTATATACAATGCCTGGATTATATACTTTGCCTGTAACATATAAAACATTACTGCCGCCCTGATGAAGAAACTGTACAACTGCAGTTTTGTTAAAAAAAAAGGATTAGACAATGCCAGATAATAAAATTTCATCACTAAAGAATAACAGAAATACAATTTACAGGCAATGAGGAAAAACACAATTTCCTTCTGCCCATAAATGTCGTCACTGTACGTTTTGTTTATAAAATCAACAAATAATATCGGATGAAAATTTTCATTACCAAACATCACTAGCATCATCACAGATAAAACTGGTGGTACGAAACGTTTCAGATAATCGTTCAAGCAGGGTAATAGTCTGCTGATTACACCAAACTGAGGTAAACAATCCGTGGTAACAGGCCTGTAATGTGCTGCCTCTAGTGACGGGCGCCGGAGATATTTGCGATTGGCCACGGGAAGTTTACCTCAGCTTGGAGTACCTGTAAAATTTCGTACCCTCCGTTTCTTTGTGTCTATTGGAACCCATTTTTGGTTCTAAGGGAGCTTTAACAAAAAGGAAACTTTCTTGCTAAAAAGGAACCCAAAACAAAATAAATGAATTGTTTATAAGGAACACAAAGTATGTGTCCTGACAGAGACTCTATGTATAGAACTCATTTCTTTGCCTCGAGTCACTTCGAAGATTTTACAAGTTAATGACGCACCTTTTACGTCATAATATAGACGTAATGACATTACACTGGAAAAAATTCAATGAAGAAACTAAAATGATAGAGATTAGTCATTTTCCAAAGAAAAATAATGGACACGAGATGTGAAAGTTTTTAAGGTTATGTTTAAACCGTTTACCGACTGCAGATCTTTTTTCTTATGTTGCCACCTATCGGATATCAATGAACTAACAAGGAATTCTTAAAAAGAGTTCTGTTCGATTTTCAGTTCTAAAGGTTCCAAAGGATGTAAACTTTTACTTAAGTTGCAACATTACCGAACCCCTAGTTATTTATATATTAGACGCAGCAAAAATAAGCTTATATTTTTTCTGTGCAAAAGTTAGTGCAAAAAATTAAAAAATCGGATCGCACAGATTTCTTCAAAGTTTATGGCTGAATTTAAAAAATCCAAAAGGAGTAAAGAATTGCAGTCTAAAAGTTGTTCTGAACCACCTTTTTTTCATTTCACTCCACTGCGGATCGAGGCGCAACCCTCGACAGAGAATTAGTTAATTTTTGTTACAGTCTATGGATAGAAACTTAATTTTCATTATGGTTTATTACATGTAACAAAGAGTCAAATATTGATGGCGGGCTGTTGAAAGCTATGAATATAAAGATGTTCCAGATTCGGAAGCAATACCATTGTAAAATTACAATAGGCATTTTCAACAATGCAGTTTAACGTATGCATACATTTTTTGTGCACAAAACGGGCACACATAGGAGTGAGGAAAACGTGTATGTCATGTGATCTATATGCATCCGAGATAGCATAGCGTTGTGTATCGATTGTCCTGTGACCCTGTTCACAGTGAACATACGGCTATCGGTTTTCTATATGCGATATAGAAACCCCACGTAAGTATGGAGGTGAGTGTATACTAACGTTCTTATATGTGGTTCACGGCTCAGCTTAAGTGCTTTCGCGGTTTGCTCGCTTACCGACATAAAACTACCGCCAAACCGTCGGGCAAGTTCTGCAAGTCATAATGTTTTCTGGGAATCCGGGGCTGCTTTGGTCAAATATGAATTAACAGACGAACAAACTTATTAGTTGCACACAGAACTTCTGGTTTAATTAGCTTCAGTTCATTTCCTCTTTGCTCATGAATCATTTCACTGTTTCGGCTTGTATTACCTAATACTGTTATATTCCGTTAACAAAAAACCAAAACGTAATTTGCGAGAGTAATACAATTTAGAACTGTTCGGTAATGAAAGCATGTTGAAAAATATGAGGCTTAACCCGTAGTGGTCACACTGGGTCCAATGGACCCCACGCAGAAAAAAAGTTGCCATTTGCGTTCTTTTTTATGTATCGTCTCAAACCTTGAACTGGAATTTAGTTGAAGACTTCCTCGTCATAATCCAATAATTTGTTTCTTTCCAAATTTTTTTATGTTGAAAAACGCGAGAAACATTTTTTTCGAGAAATTTTACTTTTTTCACAAAAATATTCATGAAAATTTCAATTTTTGAGATTGAGCAAAAACGCTTTCTGCGTTTTACTGTCAAAATATTATAGTTTGAAGAAAAAATAGCATTATAACAAGCTTTGGAAAAAAGTATATTTATTTTACAGTTTGAAGTTATCAATTTTATCAATATCAAGCCTGGAGTCCACTGGACCCAGTGTGACCACTACGGGTTAATCCGGTATACGAAAGCTAACAGTGATTACTTTACTTATTAAGATACAAATTTGAAAAATTCTTGAATACGTAAAATTGGTTTCGCTTTTTTTTGCATGAAAATTCAGCTAACAGTTAAAACTACATGAAAACTTAATGAAATCAAGGCGGTTGCTACCTCATGCGACTTAATATTAAAGCGCCAAAATTTGTAATGTTGGAACTCAGTATCGTCGAAATTCAAATATGAAGATAGATTTTCAATCATGTGTGCTAACAAGAAGTGAGAAGCGATTACCAACGAGTTATACCGTGCAAATAACGGTCAAAAATTATGTTCGTTACGTACATAAAATATTCATCATTTTTTTTCAAGTCGGAGCTCTAAAGCTTTTGGAAGCTTACTCGTGATGATTAATGTGATCTTTATGTAAATACGGCTAAAATTTGCATTTCCAGGTCATACGCTATTTTATCTACGCAGAACCAACAACGCGTTGGGAGTAATTAAAAATACAGGGCAAATGAATCCTTTAAGATTCTTTTTACGAGCTGGTTTCTTTTAATCTCTTCTTGACATACCCAAACCGAGATATTTCTAGAATAGCTTCTTCTTCCTTTCAGGAAAGATAATTCCGTAGAATTTTCTCTATTATGAATATCCAATTCATAAGAGAGTAGACAAGTTTGACCATACGCCTTTCATTCCCGCACTCAAATTAAAAAAGGGTGGTGTCATGTACAGTGAATTTTTCCTACTTTGGAACTATTTTTTCTCGCGGCGAAAGAAATTAGAAAAAAATTAGCTTTTCAAAGCTGAAAATCTTTTACTTGAAGGATTCAAAGTGCAACTCTTCTTAATCAAGGTACGCGTGGCCACGGCCAAATTAAAACGTTCAAAATGCAGCTACACCAGAGCTTCGTTATATACTCAATCTCGGGGGTTGCCTGAAAATAACCTTGCGCATATATCGCCAGCAGCGGCACGTAAACAGTCAGGGCCGCCTGAACCGTTTCCATGATATTGCGCAATCTACTTGACTGCAGAGTAATGCAGTGCGTCCCTTCATAGGCGGAGTCGCAACCGTCTCTCACCCTTCCCCTTGAGAAACTGTGGGACGAGCAATTCTAGGAATTGCTAATATCGCCTGCAGTCGCGCGAGCATATAACGAAGCTCTGGTGTAATATTTAACGTTCAAACTATCAATAATGTACAATTTTAATAAGGAGTAGAGCCTTCAGAATGAAAATTTACATTTTCAAATTTGTAACCCTCCAGATTAAAGATTTAACAATGATGCTACTTAAATCTAAAGATTTCAAATTTAAGTTTTCAAAACTGATTAATTTTAAATTTGGATTTTAATTTGAAATTAACATTGAATTGTAAACTAAACCTGTTGAAAAATTTTCATCAAAAACTGCATAATTTTGAATATAGAAATCCTCTAAACTGACATTTTTCCCTCAAAGCTCGCCTCAACGCGTCCAAAATTCGAAAATTTTAAATAGGAATACTATTCCAAATTTAATGATCAAGTGACAATGAAGTGATTTACTAGATTTTTCTATAATGAATTTTTATGATCTCTTATAAAAGAATAAATATTTATTTTCACAGTTTAAAATTGAAAAATTCACGACTGTCAAATTAAAAAAATTAATTTATATATAAAACGTTATGAATGATATACGTTAGAAATGGGAAAATTCAAATTAAAACAATTTGCAAACTTCGTTTAAAACTTGAGAATTCTTACATTTAAATTATGAAATAAAAAAATTTTTATATTAAAAATTATTACAAAGATATCGAATTGGATCTTTCAATAAAAAAAAAAAATCTTTTAAGCTTTCAATTTGCAACAGTTCAATGTTTGAGCAATTGGAAATTATACAATTTTAAACATAAAAAATTTTTAACTCTTGGAAAATTAAGGCTTTCATGTTTTAATTTTGCAATTTAGATTTATTTAAATTTGAAATCAAGCCATTTTGAATGTTTCACCTAAACTTATTCAAGTTTCAAAAATTTCCAATTCTTTCAATTTCAAACTATTTAATTCTGGACGCTATCTAGTTGTTTGACCTCGAAGAAGCTTCAATTAAAAATATTTGCATAATTTACAATATTAAATTTTTTTTAGAATCAGATATTAGAAATTCAATGATTTTACATTGACAAATGTTAGAAGTTAAAAATGTTAATTGCAATTTGGAACATTAGAAACTTAGAAAAAAATCTCGAACGAAAGTCATTCACGATATTGCATATTTCGCTCAATAATTTAAAAGTTTAAAAAAGATGATTTTAACACTTTTCAATTGAACTATTTACAACTATTAAGTGCTGTTAAACTGCAAAATGTTATACTTTTGTAAATTGAACTGGTCAAATATTTATGGTTAAAATTATAAACCGACGCTATAATTTACAATACACTAAATAAAAAAAGGAATCAATAAATTTATAAACATTCCAAATTATATTAAGTAATTTTTAGTCAGAAACATTAAAGATTGAACGATTAAATTTTTGTTACTGAACAACTTTTGAAATTAGATTAATAAGAAGTTTAATTATTTTTATTTAAAGTGGTTTCAAATTAATAATTATTCAATTGTTAGTTATTTAGCAAAATTCACTTAAGTTTTGAATATTTGACTTACAGTGGCTCATTTTGAATGAAGAGATCAAAATTGCTAATTATGAAAGAAGTGTTCTTTTTTAAATAAACAATTTCAAGAGGAATGGATTTAAATGTAATATTGTAGACTGAAGAAAATATTTGAATTCGATTTGAAATTTAATAAAAACATTTAATTATGAATCTATTAATTTGAAATTATTTGAAAATTGAAAAAGGTGTATCAAGTTTGAATAGGACATTTACATTTGTTCACCTACTGAGGCTTTCGAATTGAAATAGTTCAATCTTTAATGGTAAGAACTGTAAATTGTTTTATTTTTAACAAATTTCAGAATCGTCTTGTAAAATCAATTAATGTTCAAGCTTTAATACGCGTACTACAGTTCCATTTTAAAAATCACCAATTAATTTGTATATTTACAATTGATCAACTTAGAACGATTTTTATTTTAAAAGTTACATTCCAACGCTTTTCATTTTTAATTGCTTGGGTCTTCAGAACTAAATTTTAAAATTATTACAACTGAAAATGTATACTTAAAACTGAAGGTCTGAAATGGAAAATTGTTAAACTAAAAGGTTTTAGAATACGAAATATAAACTAAATGATTTCATAATTGAAAAAGTGAACTTATTAAAAAACAATTTGAAATATAACTTATTTTAAATTAGATTATATAACGTGAAATAAAGTTTGTGATACTCCAAGTGATAAAATAGACCTTTCTTCTAAAAATTGGTGAAATTTCCGTTCAAAAAGTAAACTCACTGTCATTTCCCGGGTTCTCCCGGTCTCAAAAAATGTTTTTCTCTCCAGGAGAAACCTGAATCTATAATAAATCAACACTTTCAACTGTCTCTAGAAATGATGATTAGTCGTTTTTCAGCTGAATCAACTCAGATTTAATTGAACTAATACAGAATCACAATCTAACGAAATTTCTGAAATTGTGAAATTTGTTCAGAGATAACGACGTCGATCGTGCTAATAAAGTAAATCGAATTCGAAATCAACGCCCTCTGGTTTTCGGGGTTAACTAGAGAGTCTATTAAATTTCTAGACTATGGATATAACCTGTCAGTGACGAATCTAGTTCACTCGGTTCGCAATCGGTCTCTATTTGGATGAATCTCTACATCTCTTATAATTAGTATTGTTTACCTATGGTGGCTCACGCTCTTCTTAATCAGATCCACTTCGTCACCGACACGGGAGGACCCTGTCGCCCATTCTGACTGCTTGCTTAGTTACATTCATCACACTGCCATCCCGTTATCGCATTCAGTGCTTCCTCTTTTCCCAACCCCCTTAACCTCTTACCCCTTTACATCTCACTGTCCTATCACCCCCCACCCTCACCTAGCCTAACCCAACTCGACTCAAATCCCGATTCAGTTTCCACGTTCCATCAGGAGTACGTCGCGAATCTAACGAACTGTTCCTATTTATATCAAGAGACCCATTGAAAATGGCTGGATTATTCATGTCCGCTGAACTGAAAGAGGATTCATTGTACTTTGACTTTTAAGGGGGATCGGGGCGGAATTTTGTCTTCCTTTTGGCTTTGGGAGAGGACTTCACTCGAGAAAACATACAATAGCAATTTTTTTTAAATATTTTATAGGGATAAAATTGGACTTCCTTACATATTACAGCCGAAATTATAAATTGAACTGGAAATTTTGGTAATACGATAAGTTCAAGTAGACTAAATTCCATGTAAAAAAAAACAATGTCATCGTTTTCTGATATAGACTGTCAGAAATTTCTGTATTAACTTTATGCAACATGTTCGAAAGTTTTAGGTTGTTAAATGTTTCATAAAATAATTATATATTTCGTTTTATGATACAATTACGTGAAACTATCGGAAATTTCATAAAATTTTCCGATACTTTTGTAACATAATAACTTTTTTAATTTCAGAATATTTCAAGCGATACAACATTTTGCATTGTTCCTAAAACAATCTATAGGGCTGGAACAGACTAATTTCCTCGAAAAAAGTAAAAAAAGTAACCCATTTAAAGGGAAAAATTACCCATTTAATTGGTAAATGTGACCAAAAGTGACTAGTGTTCTTTTGAATTCAAAAGAATTTAAAAAATGCAATGAAATTTATAAGAATTCCGAGTGAATTTTAATGAATTCAGAACAAATTTGAAAAATTAAACAATCACTTAAACAAAGTTCGAGTAAATTTAGATGAACTTAAGGGAAATGAGAATAGATCGATGAAATTCATAAAAATGAAAGGTGGATTTTTTAAAAATTCAAGTGAATTGAAAAAATGTTAATCTAAAATATTCCACTGATTACGGTAAAATTTGAGTTAATTTAGAAGAATTCAAGGGAATTCAAAACAATTTAATAAAATGCGTAAGTATTCAAGGTGAGTTTGAAAGACTTCAGAGTAAATTGAAAAGAAAATTATTTATCTTTTATTTATTTTTGAATCCATTGCATTGAGTAGAACTGATTGAATTTAGAAAAAAAAAATTATTCACAATTTCCAATGAATTGAGTAAAATATGACTGAATGGAATCCAGAGTGAATCCTACAGAATTTAAGTGAATAGAAATCCTTTTTTGAACCAATGAATTATATAATATTCGAGTGAATTGAAAACAATTCAAAAAATATTTGAAAAATCATCGAATTCAATAAATTTGGAATTAATTCGGAAGAATTAAAGGGAATTCAAAAGAATTTGATTAACGCATAAGAATTCAAGGCGAGTTTAAAAGACTTCTGGATCTAGTAAAAAAAAAGCAAAAATGTAATGAGTTTAGTAGAATTGAGTAAATGTAGAAGAATCGAAGTAAATTCTAAAAAATTCAAAAGAATTTAAAATGATTCAGAATAATTTAATAAGAATTCAGGGTGAATTCTAAATTAATTGAAAAATCCAAAATATTTACTTGATTCTGGTTAAATTGGAGTGAATTTATAAGCACTCAAAGGAATTAATAATAAAGCAAGTGTAATACAATCCATAAGAATTCAAGATGAATTAAAAAGTCTTCAGGATGAATTAAACACATGGAAGGTCCACAAAGAATATCCATTGAATTCAGTAAATTTCAAGGGAATTGTAAAGAATTTAGGGTAAACTCAAAAGAATTCAGAGGAATTAAAAAAATGGGATAAATGTCAGAAATCCTTGAAATCGCTGTTTTAATTTATTGAAACAAGTATTATTTTGTAGGCGGGCGGGGAGCCCCGGTAGGGCTCACTGGCACTCAAACTATGAAGCCTATTGTACCACATTGAGAGAATTGACTAAAGTGATGTTTTCATTTAAAAAAGTGACTATAGTGACTTTATCTTAAAAATGTCACTAAAAAGTGGTTTGAGAAAACAAAGGGGTCATTGCTTGGATGCTAAATTAAAGGGTTTAAGTAAATAAAACTTTAGGATCGCTTTTTTTTTTAAACAAGCCAAGATTAAAAAAAACTTTTCACAGAGTCGAAAGCTAAGGCAGTTTAAAAAGCCGTCGAACAATTTTTTTCAAGTTAGCTTCAAAATATTTGAAGGCATACCCAAAAAGGAATGAGTAAAAAACTGGGATTGGTAAACTCTTTGCAGTGTAAGTTGGTTGGATAATGCCTAAAAGTTTTGTACAAGTTTCCCAATGAGAAAACTCTCGTTATTAATTTTTAATTTATTGTTACGTTAAAAAGTTATACTTTAATGAAAATGAGTCGGCTTCTAAAGACAGCGATATTTTTACACCTCCTAATTTAAGAACTTATAATGTTTTAAAGACTCTTAGAGTTACTTTAATACTTTCCATGGAATTTTGAGTACTTTTTATAGTTCTTACCACAACCTTGAAGAGAGTTTAGAGTACAGCGATTATAGGAACTTACCTGAAACAAACAAGAAACAAATTCTATTAGATAAACTTCTTGGCAAAACAAAAAGTTTAATATTTGTACTACAAATAAAAATTATAAATGTAGTAATAGTCAGAAGAATATGAAAAATATCCGAGAGATAAAAATACCTCAACCTAAGCTAAAGATTCTTTCATCACTCTGTAATTTTGGATATCTTGGGGTTAAAGTTGAAAGTCGATCATAATTCGTCAGTGAAGATTGAAGAAAGTACAGGAGCCATTAATGAAAAAAGTTTCCAAGAAGTTTGCCGACAAAAAATGTCAGGGGGTGACTTCTGTATCCTTTTTCAATTCGCAGGTAGTAAGAGTGAGGAGACCGATACCTGTTGCGACAAGTTTCAGATTTCGCTTCAATATTTCACGGAGACAAGAAAAAAACTGATTTAACTGCTCAAGAGATGAAGATAAATACCCGAATTGGCTCACCTCGATATCTGCATCTCGTCTACGGAATATTTAATTATAATTTTCTTGTATTCAAAGCTGTATAATTAAGAAATGGAGATCTTAAATAATAATTTTAATACAGAGGAAGAAATTTAAAAGAGAATAATTTGAGTCTCATAAAATCTAATTGTGATACATTAGCTATATTTTTATAGACATTTCTTATTTACATAATCATTATATAATTTATTAAAATATACACGTTCTTTAACATTTGTAATTATAAGTATTTCAAACTAAACTTTAATACTAAAATCTTAATATATTATATTATTATATTACATTAAAATCTAATATCCATATATTAAAGCTACACTGAAACAAATAGTTTAAGCTTTCCCAGCTAGACGTTTAGCTGGACTTCGTCTTCTAAGAAAATATAGCAATGTTACCTAAACATATAGCTGTTTTAGATAATTTTGCCATCTAGAAGTTATGTAGCTAATTGACCTGGATAAATTATAGATGGCAAAATTGAGCTAAAACAGCTAGATATTTAGGTAACATAGCTATATTTTCTTCGAAGACGAAATCCAGCTAAACTTCTAGCTGGAAGAGCTAAAAAATGTTTGTCAGTGTAATTTCCAGGATATTATTATACTTAGAGTTTTAACACGTGGAATATCCATTTTTCTCCGTGCATTACATCAAAATTGAATAATTTTAGAATCTTATAATTATACATTTTCAAGACGATGAAAATTATATTATTCTACTAAAAATTTTCCAAGATTTTCGGCAAAATAAAAATAAACGAGAAGGAATTCTGCAGACGCAAGTTTTCTTCCTCCAAACTACTTCTTGAAAACATAGTAGTTAATTAAAGTTCATGAAAATTCAGTGGTATAATTTTAAGAAATTGTGTAAAAAAAGCAAAACTGGGATGAAGGTGCACATCGTTGCGATAAAACAAATAATATAAAAAATGAATTTCATAGAATTAAATAGTTATTTAATAAAGAATTATCAAGTTCTCAAATATTTATCTGGGCCAAAAACTGATCTTATTGACCGTCATCCTTTACTGCAATTTTCAAGATTCAAATTGAAGAATTTTAGATATTTAGATTTTTACACCGTCAAAGTTAAATTATTCTAAAAAAGTTAAAAATTAAATAATTTAAATTGGGAAACATTCGAGACTCAACAATTAAACAACGATGCGTTCAAAATTAAAATATTCGTTCAAAAATTAACAATTTTAAAAGTGGGATCGTGAAATTAAATTAATTTAAATTAATGATGGTTAAATTATGTTTCATACTTTAAAAAATTTAAGCACACAACTATGAAATTTTAACCATTCACAATTGAGGCGGGCAAACGTAAACGATACTAGTTCCAATCGACCAAATTTTACAGCAGAAGCAAAAAACCTTTCTAGAGGAACAATTGACAATCGATTGACTAATTTTTTTTTGTATGTGGATGGATCAGTTTATTAGTCATTGTGTGAAAAAATAGATAGCGTTAAATGTGCATGTGTTACTCTAATCGAAACATTTGTAGTATTAGTAGATTTTTCATTTTGATAATAACATCTCCAATTGCGTTAAATACGTGCCCAAATCCTACTATGACCGCCGAATTGTTATAAAAAATTTAAATTCTTTGAAATTTTTTATCCACGACGACAATGATTGGCCACCCATTTATGGACATACAGACAGACCTATTTTGAAGGTTAGAATTTTATTCTACTATCGTGTATCTTAATTCACCAAATTCAGCTAAAATCCAAAAGCTTTTTGTTAAATCTGTCGTAACTATTGAAAAAATAATCGCTTTCAACAAGTGGACACTCCTGCATTACCTAACTGCATTAACCTAGATTTTCAAATACGCTGCGGAATCGCTTGCGCTTCATCCTGCACTATTTATTAGTAATTTTATTTCTAAGCATTCTTGCATATAAGCATATTTACATGAGGTGGCCAACCATTGCACCGGTTACCCTAGTTACATTCTGCAAAAAACCAGCGAGTGCAGAGACTTTTAGGTTGAAATTATTTGAGGCTCGCAAGACTCGTAAGGCTTTGGATTTAGGATAGATTAATTTTTAATCTCGCCAATATAAAATTGTTGAAATTTGCAGAAGTTATATTTACAATTGATAAATTGTTAAGTTAAAATTTTTAACTTGGAAATCGTCTAATTATGAAGATTGAACTTATGAAGGTTGAAATCATTCAAAATTTACATCGTGTGAAATTTCAAGTGAATGGATAAGTTTTTCAACTGAGAATTAAATAAATTCTCGGGTCATTTCCCGATGTTCACGGCATATATTTGCATTTTTTTCAATATAAAAGTTATTTGTAGAATAAATAAGTTTTTTACTCTGCCTTATCTAGAATTTGAATAATAAAGAGAGATTACACAAGTAGCATGACGACATGCACCGCTTTACCATCGGCGATTTCAGAGATGAACACAATGCGATTAGACACGCTAACTGAAGACCGACCGGCTGCCTGCACAATGACCCTTTCTACTGAAACCGTCTGACCCGGTCCCGGTTACTACCACTTGCGCCTTGCTGTTTATGACCGTAACCACTACCTTTGCAGACTTCATATTGAACATAGCTATACATATTATACAATTTACGTACATATATTTACGTGCATATCTATTCTACATTATGCACCCTATCTCATCTCTATCATACACTACAATTGTTTTCTGAATCTCTATTTGATCGTTCTGCAGATCATTTGCATTTCAAGCATCTGTACATATTTCTGCCTTAGGGAATTTCAAAGGGATTCATTCAGACCCAAATTATTCACTCGTCTGTAAAAAGGATTTCTGCTTTAGTTTCGGTTAGAGGCCGTTCAAAAACTACGTTGCACTGCCAGGGGGAGGATAACAGGTTTTGTAACGATTTCTGACGTAGGTGTAGGACTTTTATGTGACATCATATGATGTCACATTCTATGTGTATGTATATACATATACATGGAAAATATTAATGTAAATAACAATTTTTTGAAACTCTTGAAAAAATGAAAATCAGTGATTTCATTTTACAAATAAAGCATCTAAATATAGATTTCACACACTTTCCCCTATACCCCTCTTCGCCCATTTTTTAGAAGAATTTTTCTTTTTTCCCCTGTTCTCAAGAAATTTTTCCCCTTCTTACTTTTTAGCTTGAATGCGAACTGAATTAAAAGAGCTGAATAAGGAGATCCAACAATTTTTAGTTGAAATTTCATTCTTTGCAGTTCAAAAATCTACTACTATATTTTTGTTTTAGAATTCATCTTTTTACATTCTCATCAGAGAAGGTATTAGATTTGTGTCAAATTTGACCCCCCCCCCCCCCGTTTTTGTCAAATTTCCACGTTTTGAGACCACCTAAATCCAAAAAACAGGTTTTTGGGAATGTGTCTGTCTGTGTTAAATGATGGCCAAATTCGTTAGCCAGCCATTTTGGGTAAAAATTCAAAAAGTGAGCACGTTTTCAACTTTTTGGGACGACTTTCTTTAAGATTTGAAAATACTATGTACAGCTGGTAATAGTACTTCGAAAGACGAATAATTTATCCTTATGATTTTTTTTGATAAAAAAAATAACATAAAAGAATAATGTATATATCTATATATATACATTTATATAAGTTTTTGTTTTCGTACCTAGAGGAAGGCCGGGAATGGGCAGATGGGAGCATATACTGCTGAAGGCTGGTGACCTCAGTATAAATCACCAACCACATATGACTCTCTCGGTTACAGTTCTGTCCTCACAAATCCCCTGCATTAACCGAAGTTTGGTGGGACTGACGTCATAACTAGGCACTCCACCTTGTGACAAGTAACTACTTAATTTGGACATGATATCGACTCGCAAAATAAATTTCGCGAATGAAGGTGTTAGTTAGGCGTATGGTTTAAACAATGAATAACACAAACACTAAAATAGCCTCGAAATGGACTGAATCTTTGATTGACGAATGGCATGCACACGATAAAGGTAAATGGCAAGTTTCAGGCGATGATAAATGTAATATACGTTTTATATAATAGTGTTGCATAATGCAGAAAATTTGTCGGTGTTTTCACCCTTAATTTTAAAAGGTCTACGTACAAATGTGTAGAAAGTACAAAGACCGAGCGCAAAGCGCGAGATCCAGCAGGAGCGCGCATGTATCGTTTTTAGTTGAAAACTCAACTATTAAATTTTTCATTGAGAATTCATCTTTTTCGGTTGAAAGCTTAATTTCTTTCTTTATGATTCATTTAATTGGTTATGAATAAACTATTTTGTTAAAAATTCGTCTGTTTTTTGTGTTGAAAATTAACTTTTTAACTTAAAATATAAATTTTTTTTAGTTGAAAATTGAACGTTTTTAATTAAAAATACAACTACTTATCTTCAAAATTTAAACTGTTAAACTTAAACTTAAAATTAAACTGTTTTGTTAAAATTTTTTTTTTTTTTTTTTTTTTGTTTGAAAATTCAATTATTGTCATAGAGAATTCAATTACAACTCGGCTAAAAATTTATCGTTTTTAGTTTCAAATTCCACTATCACATTTTTAATGAGGAATTTATCTTTTTTCGTTAAAATTCAACTTTTTTTTTTAACTACTTTGTGAAACATTCATTTTATTGGCTGAATAATCAACTTATTTGTGGAAACTTAAGTTTTTGGTTGAAAATTCATATTTTAGAGTTGAGAATTAAACTGTTTTCTACAGAATTTGCCTTTCTTGTTTGAAAATTTAACAATTTGGTTGACATTTTTTTTCTCTTTTGACTGAAAAATTTTTCCTAGTCGAAAGTTCAATTTTGTTAAATATTTGTATATTTGGTTTGAAAATTTATCTCCTTTGGTAAAAATGTTATCTTTTTTTTTTTAATTAAAAATTCCTCTTTTTTGGTAGAAAAGTTCTTGGTTGAAAATTCATCTTTCTTAATTAAAATTGCAACTGTCTTCTAAATAATTCGTCTTTTTGGCTTAAAGATTCGACTTTTTTGGTAAAAATGTAACTGTTTGTGGTTCAAGTTAATTCTTTTGCGTTTGCAAATTCAATTCTTTTATTGCAAATACAATATATTTCGACTTGAAATCTTAAATATTTCAGATAGAATTCAATATAGTGCCCTATTTATCCTATTTTGAGAGCATTTTGGGCTGTGAAGTCTGTTAAACTATTATGCTTGTATCTTTTGTGTTTGATTTTAGGCACTTATCAAATGAGATGGAAGAAAAAATATGACTGTAAAGGGTGTGGGAGCTTGTATTTTATACGTCGCCTTGGGGGGTTCAAGCTTTGTGTGATGATCTGTGACGAAGAAGGGGAGGTGTGGACAAAGTCTTGAAAATAGCGTGACGTAGTCTTTTGACTGGTCCCTTCTGGTATGATTTTCTGATTTTAAAATAGAAATAAAAAAGTGTAGCTTGATCATTTCAAATTAAAACGTGCGACTAAATAAGACTGCTTTACTTTCATGCATTTCCCTGGTAAAGGGGCATTAAAAGGTACGGGAAAAAGCGAGATTTTAATGCTCTGCAAAAAGTAGTCAATATTTACATATACGAGTACGATTTAGAGCGACTCTCTCTTTTACATTTTTTGCCTTTCCAAGCATCCAGTATCGAATCCTGTGGCAATCAAGCGTCCTTTTTTCGTTGTAGTTTTCACCGATCCAACTGCAATAACGGCGCATTGAAAATAGAGCGTTGTACCTCGAGATGCTTGCGATTCGCGGTATTTTATTGATCCCCTTTACGCCTCTTCACAATTCTATACAAAAACTTTTGTATTGCGCTCTGGTAGGAAAATACACAGGAAGTTTTTGAAAGGGGGAAAGGAATAATCTTTTCTGTCGTTCAACGAGCTCTTCTCACACACAGACAAATCGAATAAAATTCGAAAAAATTTATGCAATTACTGTCCTTAAAAATCACCTCTGTAAATTGTAATACATTCAACTTTTAAATCTTTCGAATTCAGAATATTCGTTTTTGAAAAGTTTCCTTTCATGTGTATAAGGGTCGCTGCACAAAAGTTGTTAAATTTGGAATATGACTTTTTCAAAAAGGATTTTAAGAAACCGACTGAATGATTTTTCCCTACCCAATTTGTCATTTTCCCTGCCCAATAAAGACCAGAATTCTAATCTTGTAATGGATTCGAAATAAAATTATTTTCAGAAGATTTACCTAAACTAGTTTTGTCGTTTTTTTTTTTTAATTTAAAGTTGAGCACTTTGTCTTTACCTAAACGAACTATCCCGCGATACGGAATTTTTCGTAAGAATAACTCCTCCGTTTCTTTCAGGGGTAAAGTTACAAAAAATTTCGTAATACTAGTGCTAGCACTATTTTTCACCGGTTAGTTTTATGTGCAATTCTGTGATACTAGTCAGTATCTCAAATAAATAAATGCAACTTTAAAAGCACATTTTAAGAAGATTATTATTAACAATTTTGGAGAAATAGTTCTCTCTCTGATCAATTTGGTCTTAAACTTCGATTAACAGCTCTGACAGTTTAAACAAGATGAAAATAAAAAAGTAAGAGCACATGTACCAAGTGTGACCGAGTGGATCATCAAATTTCTAAATTATTTTTGAAATATTTAGACTGGACGTAAGAACCTTAAAGATTAATTAATTAAAATGAATTATTTTTTATAGATTTTGTTAAGGGATTTTTTTTAAGTTCTGTCCTAAAATATGAGTTTACCGAGTGGAAACAAATCTTCATTAACACAGTTTTAAGCATAGCGAAGTACCTTTAGAACTTAATCTCCCATTTCTGAATAAAAGCAAACAATTTTTGACTGTATAACGAATACAAATTTTTAACTTGAACGAATACGACTGACAAATAAATAATTGCAATTTTTAAATATCATACTTAAATACTTGAAAAAGTAAATAGATTTTAAATAAATAATACTTTCGAATTATTTCAATAAAATTTAATTAACGTGGAATTTGAATTCAAAAAGATTAAAATTTAAAAGGCAAAAATATAAGGAACTTTGAAACAAAAAATGTCCGTCGATCTTCCTACTATAAATATCCATTTATTCCGAGATAAAAGTTCATACTTGGATAGTGGGTGCAAAAAGTGGTCAATTTAGCGCTAATGGTAGCGAGAGAGAAAGAAGATTATAGACACGAAAATGAATTAAAGTCAGACGTAGAAAATGCGAGAACTAGCAGATTCGCGAATTCATACTCTCCTAGAAACACACTCGGACGCATCACAGTTGAGCTGCAAGCATTTACTTTGTTCAGGAGCATTATAGCCACTCGAAAGCACTCGCTCCGTTCCAACATTTGCGTATTTTACCCACTTTTCTCTCCACTTGCCTCTAAACTCGAGAAAATATTCCTCTAGCTCGCCTCGGGTCTCGAGACGGCTTTCTGTTATCGAACAATCGCGAGGAAAAACTTTCGATTATCGTTGGGGTTTTCAGGTGAAAAGGACGGACCGAATTGGCGGACCGAAGACTGGCCTGTACTACTGAAAAATACAATACTGCGTTTCCAACTTCCAAATAAGTCAAATCCACCATGTTTTTAAATTTTTTTCATTTAATGTATATAATCAAAAAATCTCTTCTTGCTGGAAGCTTGAATGAAAAACATTTAACATAAGGTTTTTTTATGTGTAATTTTATGTATTGTGATATCTCGTTCTATTTAAATAAAATAACATGTTTTAAATTTATGGTAGCGAGTAAAAATGGACACAAGTAGATCATACTGAACAAAATCGCTGCTCCTGTTTATTGTTTCAAATATGACTGAAAATGGCCATTTTTTCATATTTGGGTTAAAATGTCTCGAAATCCTGACGCATTAGGAAAATGTAGACAAGGAATTTGTTTTAATCAATGCTTAATCGCCAATCCCAAATAAATTAAAAACAAGATATAAATATTTTGTTCGCAATCTTCAAAAATCAACATTTTTTTTTAATTTTTTGAAATCGGAACAAGTTTAAATTAATTTTTAATCTCTTCAGAACTTCTAAATTTAAAGATGCACATGCGTTTACAATCGTTAATAAGAAAATATAATTAGACATTATTATTAATATTTTTAATACCTAAGAAAAATGTGTCACCTTTGTTTTAGATCTTTCAAAATCAAATTCTATTATAGATGTAATTGATTTCCCAGGGTTAAAATTTGAATTGGAAGGACATTGAAAATTAAACTAAAGGAAGAAAGAAGCAGGCACTAAGAAAATTGATCTTGATTAAAATTTTAATAAAAAAGTAGATAATTGAAGTTTATTCTTGACCGGAGAATCCATCTCCTCTTCTTCGTCGGTGGAGAATTTGAGATATGCTCGATGGCCTGAAAACGATCGCGGAACTTGAATCTGCAATTTTCGTGCTCCATCGAACACGATATCCTCGCATCACAAGTAGCTCTTTTAAAATTTCCAAACCTCTTCGAGTCTAGAGCAACTAGTGATTAAAATTTTTATTAAATTACTCAAAAAGAAAGTTTTGATTATTCGCATTACTTTAAAATCGATGCATTATTTTCAATCTGTTTTTACAGATTTGTAAAAAAATTGGTTTGCATATTTTTGAAGAACAAGATATTCTGTGTTAATTTTCCTCTAGAACTATTCTTAATTTTCGATGAGAAATTTCTAGTTAGTGATATAAATTCCCAACTTATTACTACTTCTTCGGTGTTTTCCCAGTGAATTCAATTCCCATTCAGATAGGCACAATGTAAGCGCACGAATTTCAAACCTTTTAACTTTCCAAACATCAAAGTTTGGAAGCTTTAACTTTTAAATTACTTAACTTTGAAAGCCCTTAATCAAGCAACAAAGTAAGAAAGCTTTTATATCCAATAACTGAGGTGCATGTATAATATTCCCGAAATTCCACTTCACTTAATATTTATTTTACCGAAATTCATTTGGACGCAGAAAAATTTGCTTTAATTTTTATTCAAGGAATGTCTGTTAATCCAAAATTCCTAAGTAGAGCGAATATTTTTAATTTTGAAATTATTTTCATAAATTGTATTTAAACTTTTTTCTGCACATGTGTGGGTTTTTTAGCATAGAAATGCAGAAGGAAAACTTGTAAGAAATACCAAATTCCAAATTTTCAAAATTTACTGTAATTTCAAATTTAATACCTCAGTCTCGCCGATTATTTTTTAGTGTATTTTTGTGCTGAAAAATCCCACACATGCGCATAAAAAATTGTAATCCACAAATCATAAAGATAATTTTATTAAATAACAAACATACAAAATTTAACAATTCGTTTTATTTCCAATTTTTAATCATGGGTCATTGTGATTTTTTTCTAGTGCATTTTGGTCACTGAAAGGTTTTCAAGTACTCGAAAAAACTCTGGTCTTATTTACATAGGTGTTAAGAATTTTTTTCGGAAAACTGGTGTGAATTAAATAGGAATAATAAAAGGAATAATTAAATAGTTGTATATCTATGTGAATAATATATAAATTGATAAGATATAACAAATAAAATAAATTAAGATATGAAATAGGAATAAAAGGAAACCCTTAGCTGTTCCTACAGAATTTCGCTTGGCTCAAATCGTTGATAACGGGGTCCAAGGGGGCGAAAGAGAGGCCAATAATATATATATTTTCATCAAATATGTCCACGTGGACAGAGTATGGGGGGCGGGGTGTTTGTCGACATTCCGCGGCTGTCCACGAGGTGGGGAGGGAGGGATCAAAAGTGGTGAAAAATTGTCCACGTGGTATATTAATGGCCCCTAACTAGGATTCTGGTTAAAACCACAAAAATTATTCTAATTTTAACTGTAGTTCTGGTTAATACAACTGGAATTTCTAGTTATTTTAAGCAGTTTGACTTGACAATAAGTCACACTCTTTCTACTGCATGTCACGTTAAAACAAGCAGAATTTCCTGGTTAAATCAATGTTTTAACTAAAATTCTGGTTCTTTCAAATACAATCAGAAATTATTGCTATTTTCAACCACAATTCTGGCTATTTTAACAAGATTTTTGTGCGCATAAGCATCAGGGAAAGTATAATATAAATAAAATTAGGGGAAGTCTATACCTCTAATGTAAGTCTTTTAGATTTGGAGGTTTAGACTCTTTCCAATACTGTCTAAAATGTTTCTGAATGTTGAATACATATTTTTAAATTAGAGCACTGTCGGAATTGACACAAATTGGACGGTATCAATTTTGTTTAGGAATGGTAAATACTTGGGAAGATAAATATTTTTCTGCGGTAAACAGTTCGAAATTCCCCTTGAAAGCAAAGAACCTACGTCACTTGGTGCCTTGTTCAGTAATTCAGTGTGTACACATGGAAGGGAACCGCACAACTGTGCCTCAGCTGGATGGACGTTTACGACAGTGCGCACTTAAGCCGGTTTCTACGCAAATCCATGGAGACCAGTCGCATCCTTTGGCTAAAAGCTGTTATTGATGAAATGGGTCGTCTCATTGAGAACCAAAAATCTCTAAAACCCTTTAAAGTTACGTCAGTAGAAATTCTGTTCTATTAAAAACAGAAGTTTTATAGTTCTAATTGCCCTTTCGAGGTGCGAGTCCCGATCGCGGTTGTTTATTGTATTTAGCAAAAATTAAACTACCCTCATTCAGTTGATTAATTTACCGTTAAATGGAATCTTTAAATTGAAATGGGGGACACCAGTACAAGGTGGATAGAACAACTTTTGTAGTCATAACATTGATAAATGATGAATAAGTGATACTTAAGTGCCAATAAAATTCTCTTACATATCCCTATTTTTCCGGTTTTCCCTGACCTACGTCCACCCTGATTGTGTATGAATTCAAGAAACAATAATCAAAAACTGTCGTTCAGAAACATTTTTTAATTTATGCAGTGATTATTTTTCAATATATTGTAAATATTATACGGTGAAATGCATGAACTTTCTTATTCATTTAAAAGTTGTTTAGATGGTAGCACTCACTTCTTTGTGCTCAGAACTTAAAAGTAGAAAAATTAGGGGTTGAGTCATGTCAACCCTCGGCAAGTCACATTGCGACAAGTCACATTTGCCGCAAGTCACGTTGTGGAATCTCTCATTCGGGTCACAAAAATAATGTATTTTACATCCATATCCTTCCCAACCTCCCATGGAGGAAGAGTGGATGAAGCCGCTGTGATTGGTCACACAAATAATTTAGGTCCCCTACTACTTTTTTGCTAATTTTTGGTAGACTTCACATTTTTCCGAATGAGAGGTGCCACGAGGAATTAACGCAAGGTGATTCAAAAACACATTTTCAAGCTTTAATTTAAAAATAACAAGTTGTAAAAATTCTAGTAATAAAACTCGTCTTTAATATTGCTACTCATAAAAAATACTACCGAACTTTTGTTTTAAGACCCAGTCACTTTCTTCCACTATTCAGTTCGTACTGGTATCCACTTTGTACTGGTTTCCCCTATTCAATTTTAGGAGAATGAGAATGACTACATTAATTACAAGATTACATATTACACTTCACTTCTTTATATTATCCGTGAGTAGAAAAACTAAGTTTCTCGTCGACTTAAAATTCAGAATAAGTAGTCAAATATTTTTCATAAGTTCGGCTAATCGTCCTGAAATTTCGGGACGACTAGTCCATCCCCTTTTTTTCAGCTCCGCCAATTTTTCTGGACGACTAGACGCTGCCATGAAAATGAGGTAGAAAAAGGATAGACCCTAGATGAAAGATAGCTCAACTCCAATTTGCAAAAGTATTTATTTGCATAACGAATATAAAGTTGCGATTGAAAACGCGAAGAAAATGGAAATGAGCATAGGGAAAAACGAATAAAGCAAAAGATGGAAGGGATTCGTGCGTGAGGTGGAATTAAATAAGAGAAAGAGTGGTGATGTGAGGCAAGGTAGATAAAGTTAAGACCTTTCCACCTTTTCACCTTCCCACAAGTCTTACGACCGTCTGGATCCAGCGCACTCAAGGTCAACCAACCCTCAACGACCTCCCCTTCGATCGCGCTTCCTCATCTACACTTTCGTCCTTACGACCTTACAATTTCATTGGCGTAGCATCATTTCTACTAAAAGTGCGCCAAATTAGTCAAATTGATTCCTAAACTTTAAAAAGAAAATTTCTTTGAGTCATAAAATCAATTTTGAACTTCCAACAAGCAAAAAAAAACTCTGCTAAACTTACACGATCTTCAGTTGAAATAATGACAGCATAAGTTTTCTGTAAAGGTTACCAAATTTTCTGCAGAGTAACATTTACTGAACTTTTGTGTCAAATTAACATTTTTCGATTGTACCATTAATAAAAATGCTGTAAATCTTACAGAAAGTATCCTTACATTTGTGACACACAGAAAAAACAAACACTTAATTTAAGTCGAAAATTTGAATTATTTAAAGGTGTAAAAAAAAGAAGCATATGAACCCTGAAATTAAGAATTTGTTTTAATCATTAAAGTAAGCAAACAAAAAGACTGAAATTCGGACAGTAAAGACCTAAAATTAAGGTAGTAGAGACATTGAATTAAGGACTCTTCTTGCTGAAAAGTAAGTCGCATATTTATATTGAAATTATACATCTCCTCACCTCCCCCCATCCCGTAAACTGTGAGCCGTAGTCTGAAATCACATAAATTATCAACATAATCTTTATAAAATCCTTTTGGATTTTCTATAAATTCATAAGTAGAATACATTGTCTGCATATCAGCAGAAAATGCTGTTTCAATTTCGAAAAACAGTAAATAGACAGTTCACGAGTGACTTTTTAAATAAATACAATTAAAGATACAAATACAATTCCGATTGTGTTCGAGAATTTTAGAGACTTACGATAAGGTGTCACTTGAAACGCGGACTATATTATAGAAACGGAGCAGAATAACAAGTCCGCGTCGTGCGCAAGTCCCAGTGCGATTAAGGCAGAGTCAACCTGAAATTCAGTAAGGCATACTTCTTAATTTTATGTAATGAAAGCCTTACATGTTATTTCAGGTTGCCTTTAACTTACTTTCAGAACAGCATATTGAAAGTCAGGTGCCTAGTTTATTTTATTTAAGTCGAGAAATCCTGAATCTGCAGAAAATTTGGTAAGCTTTACAGAAAAGCTATGCTGTCCCTATTTCAACTGAAAATCCTGTAACTTTAGCACACAAATTTTTCTCCGTGAAGAATCATCATTAATAAAAAGGGTTTGGTTTAAGAAATATTTGAAATTGGTATCATCAAAAAGAAGGCACTGATTAGTATTACGGAATTTTTCGTAAAACTAACCGGAAAGTATAGCGCTAGGGTTAGTATTACGGAATTTTCCGTAACGTTAGCTTTCAATGAGCTGAAAAAGGGGAGCGTCTTAATTCCGTAACGGTTGACGATTCGCAAAAAGAGCCCCTTTCAAAGCTTCTTCTTTTGAAATTCGAAAAGGGGGAAATAGGGTCAAAATACTGTGACCCCTGATATATTTTTCTGATTTTTTATAAGAGAGTTACGGATGTGTAAAAATAATATTGTCTCAAGATGTTCTCGTTCCCTATCGAGGCAGTGAGGCAGGTCAGTGTGGGGTTGGCTGACACGCTAAACAAACAATTAGACCCTTTGCATCGCGTAGGTCGCGTTCAAAGACCATGTAGTTTGTTTTGTGGTGTAGCGTGACTCATGACACACTCTCTAACACCATTTAATTTCAGAACATCAGTCAATATAAAACAGTGAGATGTCCTAATTTCAGAAAATCAAAACATTCACTCAAGAAAAAATATTATAACTTTTTTTTATATTTTAATCTCTCATTATTATTAATTAGTATTGATATTGATATAATTAAAAATAATTATTCTTGCGTCTGCAGACGATTTATTTAGAAGTCAGTAACCTACTGCTACTCTCATCAATTTACTAATTAAATAAATATTACAACTGATAAATAAAAATGAGACAATTATATTCATTTCATTCATTTGGAAACTAGAAATAGACATTTGAATTGAAGTACCTCGAACACTCACTGTAATTACAAAATTCTCGGATACGCATGTGTACTAAAATATATGTGAGTGCACAGTGCACACGTGCATCAATGTCGAGCATCGACCCTCATCGCTCTTCAATTTCCTCAAGATTTTCCTCGTAGAGAGCCAAGGGATTTCGATTGAGGTCGACTAGAGATATTCGAATTATTGACGATTCGTGACGTCCAAATTCAATTTGATTTTTCAAAGAATTTCATATGTAATCTCGACATTACCAGAGAGTCAAGTGTCAGTTTTTTTCCAGATAGGGTTTTTAAAAACCTTAATTTATCCTTTAAATAATTGTACCAGTCTCATTCAGATTAGTAGATATTCTTTTAAAGCCTTCCAAGATGGATTTTAACGATGTTTATCGAGCAAATTAATAATGTCAAGGGTCGTTCCTGATGAATCAATATTGTCTCGAGGACTTGTGTCAAAATGTCAGATTCATTTTATTCCTGCGAGACGAAGTCGACCTCGCGTCTCAAGAAATCCTATTCATTAACCCGGCGGAGATTGAATAACTGTCTCGGGAGATTAAAGAATTAAGATTTGAAACATTGTGGAAATGAATGTTTCAAGCTAGAGACCGGTACAGTTTTCTAATGCTTTTGATGAAAGCCGAGAAACACTTTGTAAGCTAAATGTACATTCCAAACCATACTAATTACCCTTTTCTTTGCTAACTTAAATAAATTTGGAAAATTAGTATTATTTTTTCAAGCCTTAAAATCTTAAGCCTTTTATTTTAGGCCGCGGGTACGTGTATCGAAATTTCGGTACAAATAGCCAGATTTTTTCGGTGCGAATATGGGTAGCTGGAAAAGAGGCTATTTGTACCGAAATTTCGGTAAGTACAGCTGGATTTTTTTGGCATGTGTAGACATTCCCTTTATTTTAGGCCGAGTCTAAACGTCACGACAGTGCGCATGTTGATGTATGTATATATAAAATAGTTGAGTCTAAACGTACGGACATGGCAAGGGGAATGAGGAGCTGGAAAATGGAAGGAGGCGTGGCTTGTGTCTGGACGTACAGGCACTAGCTTTATTTTAATAAGCGTAAAAATGGGGAATTTTCTTACGTTTTCCACACCTATTTTCTCAACCACGACCACTTTGGTCACGCCCATCTCCTCAATCATATCACCAATAGCGTGGCTATTGGTCATATAAATATCAATAACAAAGGGCATGGCAAAGGGTCGTGATGGGAATATGATTGAGGAGATGAGCGTGACCAAAGTGGTCGTGGTTAAGAAAATCGGTGTGGAAAACGTAAGAAAATTCCCCATTCTTACGCTTATTAAAATAAAGCTAGTGCCTGTACGTCCAGACACAAGCCACGCCTCCTTCCATTTTCCAGCTCCTCATTCCCCTTGCCAGGTCCGTACGTCCCACGCCCCTTAGTCAATTCCTTGGATACACCTATTTCTCAGGACCCTCCCGTTAGTCCCTCCCTTGGACACGAACAATTTTTAAGACACTCCCTAAAGTCACTTCCTTGGGCACGCCTATTTTTTAGGACATTCCTTACAGTCACTTCCACGTACACGCCTATTTCTCGGAGACTCATTTTCGTCACACATATGGTCACGTCCATTTTTCAACCAACTGAACTAAACAAAATTAAAATTACTAGTCCCTGACTAGTAATGCCATTACAAAACCGAGTGAGAGTCCTTATATCAGCAACGAAATTTCGTTGATCCCGAGGCAGCTCATTACGTGGAAATTATATTTGATAATATGTGGTAGCAAATTATAGAATTCATGAGAGTATATGGGTGTTTTGTAAATTGAGAAATTAGAGAAATTGTTAATTCAGGTTTACTAATTGTAAGTGGCGTATGTGCTGTGTATACACGTAAGTGCATATCGTTACGTATTCACGTACTCGTATATGCAATCCAACGCCTGTTGACCACTGACCCAGTTACACTTACGCATTAGTGGTTGCTCCGTTATGCTCTCGACAGGCACTATGAGACCAACATTGGTCAACTATTCACCATAATGAATGATTCCTCTTCAGAAATTTCGAATGAGCTTTCAGTGAACACACCATCCTTGCTTCTTATTTCCGATATGGGGTTTACGACCCCTTCGATATAAAAAAAAGGTGGGAAGCTGTTCTTTGTTTACGAAGTCAGAATAGGCACCCGGCCTCGAAGCTGGGAATTTAGTATGCTTATTGATTTTCTTTTGCTTTTAGAAAGGATGAGAAGAGGGTAACAATTTATTGCTATCATAGGCGTAAATAGTAACATTCAAACATCAGGGACAAATTCTAGGTTCATTTTTAAAAAATGTAAGCCTTCGAATCTGTAAAATTTTCGAAACACAGACCGTCAACAATGAATATCTTTAAAAGCACTTCAGTAGAGGAAATTTTTATTTTGGAATTAATCTTTCAAAACAGCATTTTGGTTTAGTTTTCCGGTTTTGGAGATGTTAAACACGAAATAAATTGAATTTTCAGTATCGTATACATTTTCATCAGAATTCATGTTAGACTATTTAGTTTCTTTCTCTGGTTTACTAGGATATTGTTTTTGGAAAACACAGATATGAAAGCTACAAATTCACTCTCCAAACTCTAAATCAAGCACAAAGAATCTATTATTATAATTTCTTACCACAATTCAAAAGAGGATAGATCCATAATAGAGACTTACCTGAAACAGTAAAAATAAAATTTCATTAGAAAATTATTCATTAATCAGAAAATTTTTCGTATCTCGTCTCGTAATTGAAAAAAATGCAAATTTTCAGTTTTCATGAAATCAAATCCAATGTTCTCTTCTACAAGACGCGAGCACAAGATAATCTCTTCTGGGATATTGGAACATATTAGTACCAACTTGAGAAAAAATCAAGAAAAAATATAACGATGGCCTTTTTGAAAAATTGATTTAAAAGATTTTCAGAATAAAAAAAAAAGAAGTGAAATATCTATATTGGTTTACATAGTGGCCGATTTGAAATGAATTTGGTCAAAAATAAAATTTTGATTTTAATCAATATTAGCATTTATATTATATGTATAAATATCAATAAGTATTTTAAGTAATAAAGAAACATTTATTTCAAAATAGAGTTCTCTTTTTATTAAAATGAAAAAAAAATTAATTTCAATTTCGCGCCGCAATGACATCGAAATCGTGATCACGTGGTATCATCATATTGACGTAATTTTGGCGGGAAACTTGAATAGCAAGATTGTCTCTTCTCCATTTGAATGTTACTAACAAGTTTAAGTTACTTATTTTAATTACTACTTATTATAATTCTACAAACAAAATGAAATGACAGTAGAATTTCGCAATTTCTATGAGCCCTAATCTCGCATAGATTCTATGAGTGAGCTTATTTTGCGAAATGCTACTACTTCCGAACATTGGGAATAGAGTTCATTGACCTTAATTGCGAAGGCGATTGGTTAAAAGGTACATGATAGATGGGATCCTCTTTTGTGAACACATTACCATGGGTAATGTCTGCCAATAAATGACTGCGGATTACACGAACTTTTATTTCACAAATACCATAGTAATCTCTTAACGTCATTTCCATTCCCTGCTATTATCCCTGTTACGTCCTGAAATGAACTTATATGGTAGCATAAATCCAATGAGCTCCATCCTCATGCATAACTTATCCAACTAATGTAATTCATATATTCCAAATTTACTAACACGTAATATCATCATTGAAATTGCATTAGTAATGCGATCTGGTTCTTGGAGTGTCGATCTCAGCTTAGAAGTTACATATCGACTTAAGACTCGGTTCAACGAATCAGCTTCGAGAGTATGAATTCGAACTAGTTGAAACTGGTTCAAAGTTGTAGCCTGAGATTCTAGATATTTCAAACTTCTCACTTTATATCTCAAAAATTTAACTTTTTTCGTGATATAGGTTGATGAACTTTGATGAGAAATATATGTCTTTTGAAGGATCCTATTTTCTGCAAGCGTGACCTGCAGGCTGGGTGAAATTATCGGACCCATCCATCGGTAACGAGATGCTATAACGCTGAAGGCCAAATGATGTTACCACTTTAGATGATGACCCAATAATATCCCTGATCCCGAACAAGCCTCTAACTCCCAATCGAATTATCTAATTTGGACTCCTATTAGTCATGTCTATAGAAGCTCGAATGATCCCACTTGAAAATGACTTTCATCTTTTCATAATGAATTTGAAAATATAATTCGAAAAATGACCAATTTAGAAAGATTAGGCTGATATTTGTCCGCGTCGCCCTTTGCGGATTTACCAACTGAAAATAGCCATGGAGTATAAACGACTTCACCAGACTAATAAATATCAATCTCGCTCTGTTTATGGACCATCCGTGAAGGAAATAAAAAAAGTAAAAAAGCAGGACAGTATTGACCATGTGATATGCGAAGGGTAGCGTGAACGCGGCAAAGAATGGATGTTCTGAGTACACATGGTGTTTGCTTAATTAGCATGCAACGCGTTTCTCGAAGCTAGCAACAAACGAAGAAAGAATAAAAAAAAGAAAAGAAACACGTACGTATGGTCGGGCACAGTACCAATTTCATGTCCGATTGTACTCGTTGTCACGGGAGAAAATGGAATGCATTTTCAAAGAGAATGCACAGCCTCGAATTTGAAAATCACATTCAAATGTAAAACCTGACAGACGAAATCTGAATTTGTATTGTCCTCTTAAAATAACTTCCGGATTAATAAATTATTGGAGAGCGTAGAAAGTAAATGGAAATTCAAGTCTGAAATCAGATATCTTGGGTTCAAACGCCTTGAATAGGATCTTACTTTCGGTATCAAATAACGAGTTCATGGTTGGAAGTACTCGATTTTGCGGTTTTCTGTAGGTCGAGAAAATAACTCTACATGAGCACGAGCCGCATGAGCGAGATTTAGCGTGGGTTTGATGTTAAAACCGCAGAGTCTGGCTTAAAAGTACCTTAAATGACAGAAATTCAAGAATCAAGGTATCCTCTTAAGACCTACCTACCTCTCTATACGGTCATTAAAATGATCTGTTTCAGCCACCAAAACAGAACAATTTATATTTTCAAGTATTTAATTAATAATTTCCAATATTTTTCGAATTTGTGAGGAAAGATATTTCAAACTTTAAAGTTAAAAATTGAAAATTAAACGTTTCAAACTGTACAATTGTGATATTGAACGTTAAAATATTGTACATTTAAAAACTGAAATTTTTTGATGTTGAATCATTTTCATGTCTATACCTTCAAAATTCAATAGTATTTCAAGATATATCATGCTAAATTGTACAATTTGTAAGCAGTAGTATTTTAACTTTCAGATTCTTCTATATTTCGAGGCCCTCAAATTGAAAAATGTTAAATGGGACAATTTTAATTTTGATTACATCAGAATTCGCAAGATTAAAAACAACAATTTCGAATTTCCCAACATGAAAGTAAATTGCTCCAATTTGTATATGCTTTACAGTTTACACCTATTTAGAACTGTCTCTCCCAATGTGAAATAAAATTATTCAATTCTAACGCTTGTCGCTTTTCCTCTATTTGTCAATTGTCCAATTTATTGTGTCAAACTGAAATTATAAAATATTTACTATGTTTGATTCAAAATTATTTAACTAAGAAGAACTTGAATTGGAAAATGTACAATTGTTAACTTCCACTTTAAATTTCATAGAGAACTTGGATGTACGTTGTTGGCTTTAATTGTTCAATTTCAAATACTCCTAATATGGAAGTGTCCACTTTTCAAACTTGCAATATGAAATTATTCGATTTTGATAGTTCTAAAATAATAATAGTTAAAGTAGGTATTAGAAATATTTTATTTGCAATCTTCCAATTTTGAACGTCTTAAATTTGAAACCAAACCCGTTTGAATCTAAAGTTTTTCTATTCCGAGCACTTTAACTATTCAACACTAAACACTTGAAAAACCTAAACTTACAAAACTATTAGGACTTTCAACTTGAAATAAATTTGCAAACTCTAAAAGGGTTCAATTTATGCATCTTTAAAATTAAATTTTTTCAACATAGATGGCTTCAAACTTAAAATGTTCAAATATTAGGGTTTTCAATTATTGTAAAATGTCCAATTTCAATTGAATTAAGTTTCAGACGTCTAGTCTCACGAATTTTTATTTGTCATTCTTGTTGCACTAAAAATAAAGAACAACCTATGTTTACGAATAATGTTATTTTTCTTGTAAAGCCAAACAAGTTACGGTTTTTACTTTCGGAATATCGGCAGCTAAGACCCCAAGAAGAAAAAAAAATTAGAAATGAAATTTTTCGTCTTGCCGAAGACAAAAAATCAAGAGAATACTGATTGTAAAACATATTTGTAAAACCTAGAGAGAAAAACTAAAATAAACTTGAAAATCAAATTCACAACTGCCGTATTTCAAACACTAAGATTTTTAATGATCTAATTTATCCAGTTTAGATCTAAAATTGTTCAATTTTGAATGCTATGAATTACAAATTCTTACACTGTTAAGATCTTTTTAGTAAGACCGATTTATAAGATAAATATGTAATGGTAGTAGTGATCAATGTGCTATATTCATTGTATATTCTGTGTATAATCCTGATGATGCTGATTGGATTTTTCTATAAAACTAAGAATAAACCAAATTCCAGGTCAAAAAGAACAATTTTCATTTCCTAGTTACAAAGAATTTCAAAAGTACAGACAATGGAAATGTGACTGCAATAATCTAATAAAAATGTACCTTTGCTTCAAACGACTCTTCACCGGAATGAATATGTTCTTTGTCTGAACTTGTTGAATTTCATGCAACGGTTGACCTGAAAATCTTTAAACCCGTTCGTGCCGGGGACATACGTGACTTTAGCCTGATTTGGCTAATATTATGCATCACAAGAGTGTAAAGACTAAAGATATTTGCCATGAGCAATATCGGTTCGGAAATCTGGTTGGGATCGTGCGTGCTCGTTACATTATACAAGTATACATTATACAATTTGACCTTAAAAGGGACACGTTGGTAATCAAAATTGTTTTAGAGGAAATCGATCGGATAAAGAATTCCCGTCAACGTCAGCTCTCAAGGCTTGTTTCACGCTTCACCTATAAGCTCATCGCAACAGCATGAACGTCTATACCTCAATTATGATCCTCTATTGTAAAGCAACGTTGTTTCTGAAAGGCGAAATCAAAATAAAGCCTCCATTTTTCTTCTACACGTAACTAATGGAAATTATTTCTCATCAAACAATTTAGGAAGGTCCTCGGGAAGGTCAATCTCGAAAGTGTTGAATCTCCGACTAACGTCTAACAACTGCCGATACACATTGAAAGCTTTATAACTCTGTAGCCTCAGAATCTATAAACTCAAAATCTATAGAGAAACTTTCGCGGAAGTTGATGCATGTTTGAAAGTTAGTTCGATCAATGATTATATGCATCGCAACTGTTTGTACATAGTCAGTTTGGTGAGGCTTAAAGTTTCACACTGCGATCTCAGCTGGCATTAAGTAGGTCATATAGTTGATCTCTCCAAGGATTGGTCTGCAAGCATTTCACTGTTGACTGAATGCTATTTACCTCATAATTGCTGAACAAGTGCCCATTTCGCGTTTCCCATATCAGATGTGGAACATCAAGTTCTGTCGATGCACTATTAAGCTTTTGCTAGTTGCTATTAAGTCTTTTGAGATTCTCGAGTTCTCCGCACTCAGGGACTAAATGCTGTTGCAGTTGCAATTGCAGAATCGCATTTCGAACCCTCGAAGCATCGCGATTAACGTCCCAACTCACATGCTACGCGTGCGGGATTCAACGTTAATGGGTTTGCAACCATGCTCTATGAGAGGACCTATCGGACTTGGGATCAAACCGCCCCGTGTAAACGACCATCCTCGTTAGTGTCGCGACCATTAATCAACGAATTTTTGTGTCAACGACAGCTGAAAGAAGAATCTTCAACGTCTCCCCTTCAACTGGAAAAACTCTACGTTGCAACTGACACAGAAAAATAGGTTTTTCGGAAAAACTGTTGCGGAAATTTTTAATTAGATGGTATGGCACAGTTCTATGGATCCTCATGTGTAATCTGGTAGATATTTCTGTACTTTGTTCAATGTATTCATATAAAAAATAAACTTTTCTTGTGACGTAAAATACTTGATCTTAAGATCACGATCTATGGATGCTGCGGCCCTGTAGCCATGACCTGAACGCCCACTGTTCCAAGCCTTTCCATACAAAACATCATCTCGATGCTCGTGGCAAGAAATAGAAACTGCAAGTACAGTTCGAAGCATTCAATAACAAAAATTCACGAACATGCAATGACCTTTCCCGCGATCATGTTGTTACTTTGCACAAGAAATGATTTACATAGACAAGTAATAACAGCTAATTTGTCTCCATTCCACCGGCAATGCAAACAGAAAAACATGACATTAAATTTCCAGTTCCTGTGCTAATTATCTCTGGAAATTTTAGATAAAGTTGACTATTAGAATAATAGTTGAAAACAAAAGTTTATAATGATTAGAGTTTCAATTTCAGTAGGAACTTGTATAGCGAGAAATCTTCTCTAAAGTTTCAATCTAACAAGTATAGAAGCTTGGTACGATTCCTGGGATATTAAAATAATTGACTCAAGTTCAACAGTCTGACATTATAGTTTTGACGATTCTTCCTACGCGAGACGATTTTTGTAGGCGTTTTACACTTTGGATTACGTTATGGTAAACGCGAGAACCAAGGATGATAATGTCGTGTGACTTATCACTAGTTTCTAGTTTACCTCTGGCTCTCTAATATTCTCCGATTTAGATTCATTTATTCAAAGATAAATCACGTAGCAAAATAAATTACACATACAAAGAAATATCCTTGATTAGAAGACTATTTTATACTGTAGAAAAATAATTAAATTGAAAATTAAACGGCATTTTTTGTTGTAAATTGGTACCAAGAGCAAGAAAAACTATAACGAATTCTTTCTGTTAATAGTTTTTTTGTAGGTTACACGTAAAAAGTAGATGAAGTTTTTATCACAAAAGGAGAACTGGGAGCGTTTTTGTGTCTGAGTTGATAAACAAGTTTTCTCTCTCGCGTGCGTTCTCGTTCATTTCTTTAAGATCGACACTTTTTCAACCTTATAATGTAGAAAATGACGACCATGTCGCGAAGGTCGCGCTTTTATAAAGGGATCATCAGGGCGAGACAGGTTTTTACGGTAACGAGAGTTTCCAACTTGAGTGGAAAGTTTACGCGTTTCTCCTTAAAGTTTTGAGTCGAGTTAGCAGACAGCGGAGGTATTATTCTAAACCAGCGATGAAATTCTGATGAAAATGTACTTTTGACAGATAAAATACCATCGTGGTTAAAATTTCAAATCATACATGAAACAAAACTTATAATATTTTATTAATACAATTTGGAATAAAAGATAGTAGGGAGAACCTCCCTACAGTGGATAATGCAAACTGGATAATCATCAATTAAGAGCACCAACAAAAGAAAAATAATCAATTTTAATTTCTATTTATTAGCACGTATACTATCTTAACTTTAAATTAATTTAAATTAATTATTTTACGTACATTATCATTTTTTAATAATGATTATCCACTGTAGGTGGCATTATCCACTGTAGGGAGGTTTCTCCTATTGCAAAAAGCTTGTTTTTCTATCTGAAGTTATTTAATTACAAAAGCCTTCATAATTCAAAATTATATTCAAATATTTTAAGCGTTGTAATTTATAGTCGCGTAATTTTGAAGGATTTTTTGGAATCCTACCGAATTCGTGTTAAGACAAACTGTCAGGTGTTACGCATTTTACGTCCAATTAACCGGTCATGTATAGCTGGGGCTAGCTTATGTTGAAATTCGGACGTTTTCATTTAAATTTGAAACCAAACTAAATACTTGCAATCTTTGAATAAAAAAAGATTTCATTTTATGAGTTTTCTAACTATCAATGCATTCACTTCGAAATTACCCACACTGAGAAAAAAAAGATTTGAATCAAAAGCACACACTTTCGCGTTCCTTCAAAAGCAGATACTATTGACAATTATTTATTTCGATAAAAGATAATTATTTATTTCGGGTTGACATTGATGCTACGATTCCATAGTCTAGAGACCTAATCTATCTTTCGATGACGCTGATTTACCGAAAAATTTCGGCGACCGTGGCAAAAGTGAGGTGAACAAAGCACGAAATCCATTGGAAACAATGCAAAGTAAAGTAAAATTAAAAAATGCTCCCATAAGCTATACACACTTTGAACACGGTTCCATTAAAATGACTAACCCAAAAGTGCAAACGCCAAGAATGTTTTTTTACTGGAGCCGTTTTCGAAAAAAATAAATTTCTAATTTCTAATATTATAATATTAATTTTTTTATTTTATCCCAAGCGGATAACATTTTTAAAATAAAAAAATATCCTCAGACAGTTGAAATATTAATATTTATCTATTCTAATTTTGTATCTGGTAGAAAACAGTGAAAAACGAATTTTTATCTCTTAAAATAAAAAAATCAAGATTTTCAAGAAAACGAAGTGAAATTAAAATTGATGGAGGGGCTCTTTGTGTAGGAATTCTTCCAAGGAGCAATTTTACTCTCCTAACTGATATTTGGATCCATAATGTTTCTGAGCCTTTTTGTTCAAAAATAGAAATTTTTGCACAGATTGACTTAATAATATTGTGTTTCTAATTATCTTCTTAAAAACTTTATTACATATTTCGCTTCGTTTTCAAGAAAAACTGGGTATTTCGATTTTTTGAAATTAAAAGTAGATTTTTTTCAAGAGCGGCACCAACGAAGATTTTATTTTTTATAAAAAAACAGTTGTAAGACATCCCCAATACAAAATCAAGAGAAACATTCATCGTGTTCGCACCTTTGTGTTGAAGTCATTTGAACGGAACCGTAAAATGCTGTCCATTCGAAATTTTCCAATTTTGAACGTTTCAAAATTCGAATTTCTCATTTACCGAGGCTCTAAATTTAAAAGTATATAAAGTCTGGAGAATTTATTTTTGAAATTACATAATATAATAATTTAAAAGATTCGATTTTTAATTAATTTATTTCAAAATTGTTTAATTTTAAATTGCGCAATTGTTTAACGCTTCATGAAAAATCATTCCTAGACTTGAATACAAATTTAAAAATTGTTAAATTATTTCAACATGCAACTAAGGAAAGGGCAAAAGAAAAGAAAAAATAAAGTAAAAAGGAAACAAGAACAAATAAATCCGTATAATTTCTGTCGTAGAGTAAAATCAGATTTTATGACATCAGAAACCTTCTATATAGAAGAAAAATCACTAAAGCGTCATAAAATCTGATGTAAGGAAAATTGGATTGTTCCAAAGGCATTGCGTAGACGACGCAATAGCAAATTGTTTGGCCGAGAATAGTGATAGAAAGTTTAACAATCCAGCGATAAACCGGAAAAGTCACAGCAGCGTATCAAATCAACTGCAGCAATTCTTTTGTTGTACTTCTATATCTCATCCGGATTTCTCTTCTTCAACAACTTCTACAAACTTCTTCAATTTTAAAGGTCATTTAAAAACTAAAAAATGCTTGAAGGATTGTGTCTTTAACTGAATAAAAAAGTGCACTAGGAGCGAAATTATAACTGTAAAATTAAATAAAAATATTTTCCTTTATGAAAAGAAATTAAGGTAATTTTCTGCCGAGAGTTCTTCATTTATTTAAGTAAAGAACGTCGCTTTGTGGTTTCGCCCTTCTGACCCTCTGCACGTGTGCTCTCCAGTTTCTAAGCACAATACGCGAGAATTCTGAAACCCATTATTTGTCACGGTGTACTTGGCATTTTAAAGATGTAATTACGACGATTTGCGAAACTAACGGCAGTGATGTAGGTTTTTGGAAACTAGAACTCTGAGATCGTAGCGGAAAAGGTCGTAAATTTGCAACAATTACGTGATTCTTTGGAGCAATGAGCTTTAAAATCTTTAGTTTGCCAGAAAATGTTCAGCTGTTACGCGTTAATCATATGAAAAAGCTCTGGCATAGTTATCACGCGGAGCCAAAAATGAAATTATTTTTAACTTGAACTGATTTTTTAAAAACAAAAATAGAAACAAAAAAGATGAGAGCTTTTGCGAGAGGTTTTCATCTATTTGGAAGAGTTGCTGAAAAACTGTGTTGCAACTAGTGTTCTCGAGAAAGGATGCTGCACCTGACCTTTTTCAATTACTTGAAAAAAAAAGATAAAAGTATTTCCGGGATGATTTTTAACATTTTGTCACGTTAGAAGTCAGGCTTTGCTAATTGCGTTTATGGCATATATTCTACTTTCCCCTCGAGAAGTTTTCGCCACCTAGCTTCGTGAACTCACGTCAACTTAATTATTTTCATTAGTTACGCTTACACTTTCGTCGTTGACTTACCCGGCCCCTCAAAATACCAACGCGTTCTGCCAGCAGTCAACCAAGAGGTTTTGCGTTATAAAAATGAGATAAATTCTATTTAAAAAATTTAATCTTATGACAGGTGTGATTACATTGTTAAGAAAAAAGTAGGATTTTTTTAAATTGTAGGTATTTCTTGGCCTGATATTAAATCATTATTCATAAAGACAAGCATTTTAGAACTTTACTAGGATGTTCAGACATGTTAAAACTAGTTTTCTGTATTTACGATCTCTGTCGAGTCTCTGAAGAGCCGTAAACACGTTAGTGAGAATAAGCAAAATAGTTTCAAACATATTTCTTGTTTTAAGTAAGCAAAACACGAATGGCATCCAGAAACTCGTAAACTGAGCTTAACGATAACCAGCAGCAAGAGCTGTAATTATATCGAGATCGAGACGTTTCGATAGAAGATAAGGGCTCTTTCGAGAGATTCGATAATAAAATATACCAACAAGAACTAATGATTTCTCTACATACTCTTCAGGCATTGTTACTCTAGATTTTTGTGATATTTCGTCTCCAGAAAATCAAGACGTCAGCGATGCAATCATACAATGGGGGAATCTGAAACTTAACCCAGGGAAAATTAAAGCTGCTTTTTTATTGCGCATAAAACTTGCTCTTTACGTGACTGCAACCGAGACAAATAGCATTGGAGTAATTAAATCATTATATCAACTTTATTAGCAATATAAAGTATATCGCGATTCATGGTCCCAGTTTATTAAATTACGATCATCAAAATTAATTAACAAGGTTACATAATTGTATTAGAAGTTTTATACCAAAATACTAAATGGAAATAAAAATTGTACAAGAACATTAGCTTTTATTCTCTTCGTCTTGGAAGCACATTGAGGAGTGTTTATGGGTTTTTGATTTCAGGAATCTAACTCATCCAGGGTCGAATGAAGTAAGAAGCGCACGGGGGTTAATAAAAAAGCAGCTGTACCACTTACTATATATCTCACCATAGTTTACGTGCAATAAAATTACATCCTTTATACACATTATTTAAAGTTTCTGCACTATTTTTTTATTTTTACAAATAGCCAGGAGTTTAATTTGAGCTTCAAGAATAAAAATATTAAACACCTACTTATATTTTCATAAAAGATTATACTTTTTTGAAAATATTAAAAAAAAAAGACATTAAGACCTGGATTTGGTGTTTGTTTCGAAAACTAATTTGAGTTTCTTAGTCACCTATACAACTTTTTATATTTTCATACTACGTATATTGTGGAAGATTCTGAAAATTCAAAACGTATATGAACTCAACAATTTTAGAAAATAGGATTCAGTTTGAGGATTTTAGAATTGCTTAAATATACTCGATATTATTGTTCCATTATCAGATTGTCTTTAAAAGTTCTGGAATATATTCCAGAATTTTCTAAAATATGCTGGCCTCTCATCGAATATCCTGAAACGTTTTAGAATAATCTGAAGTCTTATGAAATTTTCCATAATATTCTGGACTGTTTTAGAATGTTCTAGAATATTTTGGAATGTTTTAGAATATTCTTGAATGTCTCGATGTGTTTAAATTTACATGAATTATTCTAAAACCTTCAGTAGATTGATCGAGAAGTTTTGGAGTATTATAGAATATTCCGGCATGATTGTTCAACATTTTTATGAAATTCGGAAATATTCTTGTGTAATTGTATAGAATATCCCATAATGTTGCATTGTTGTCGCTTTACGCAATGCTGATTGGGTGATTTAAAAAAACTCGAAAAAAGAAACTTTGATAAATTCACACACATAATTGAGAATTCAGTTTCAATTGAAGGGGAAAAAGAATGTAACATTTATACCCGTGCAGAAATCGCCATATATATTACCGATTACCGACTAGGGCCTGATCCGATGTGTACTATCTGGTACCGATAGGAAGAATTCTGTGGCCCTGACTCGTACCAGACCGGGCTATGTACTGTGACGTCATATAGCCTCTTTGCAGCGCCATCTTGACCCATATGCGCTAGATGTAATATAACCACGAACATAACCTTAATTTTTGTTTTCTTTCGTGGTGTTGCGTTGCAGATGTGCTGGGAGTGTTCGACCGTATAATATATTCTTAACACATTAATAATAAATGCCAAAAATAAGGAGCACACCGCGAGTTCGCAAACATCGTGCCATCAGCAAAATTTCTTATTTACGCGATGAAAACGAAAGCAACGAAGGTAAGTCTTTTATGCTATTACATTTTTTTTTATGGTATTATTAAATTGTATGGCACATTTAATTGTATTGTACTGGATCCAAGTTCTAACCTAAATATTCGATTTCCTCATTTTAGTCAAAAAAATTATTATTGGATATTTCTTCGCTCGGTAGCGCTATTTTGTAAAACAAGTAGTTGCAATTTTGAGGTTATATTTTAAATTCTACGTTTGAAGTTATGCATGTTATCGCTCCAGTGGCGGAATAAGGGGTAATATTTGTGGATTAAAATGTGGAAATTTAATTTTGAAATCAGATTGTACTAATAATGCAAAACAGTTTCAGATGTTGATGTTGATGCAGATGATGAGGAAGAAATTAATGATGATGTGAATCGTGAAGAGGAAATGCTGTCCCACATAAGCACCGTCTTCTAAAATGCAGAAGACTGGGACGGTAAGGGACTGTACTTAAATTACGTAACAGCTCAAGGGGGGGGGGGGGGTCTAGACATTTTCGATTTGTTACGGTAGGAAAATTCTTCTTTTTGGGTTAAAAATTCAACAGTTTTTGTATAATATTAACCTTTTGTTTAAAATTCATATTTTGTTGCTGATAAGTCAACTGAAATATCTTTTGGATGAAAAATATTTTTTCTGCTAATTTGTCTTTTTAATTTAAAAATGCATCTTTTTTTAGTAGAAATATTGCAACTGTTTCGTTGAAAATTCAACTATTTTCCAGAAAATTTACTTTCTGTTTAAGATTTGTATTTTTCTGTAGAGAAGTTTATTGAAATCCTTTTGGATGAAAATGCAACTCTCTTTTTTGAAAATTTGTTTTTCTGATTTAAAAATTCACCGGCTTTAGAAAAAATTACATCTTTTTTGGATAACAATGCAACTGTTTGGTTTGAAATTCAACAATTTTGTTGAAAAGTCATACGTTTTGCTTAAAAATTCTGCTTTTTCGTTGAAAATCTAACTATTTTGTAGAAAAATGACTTTGTGGTTAAATTTAATATTTTGGTGTTGAGAAGAAAACTGAACTGTTTGGTTGATAATAAAACTATTTTGTTAAAGTCATACTTTTGGTTGAAAATTCTGTTGTTTTGTTAAAAATTTAAATATTTCCTAGAAAATTTACTTTTTTTTTAAATTTTTATTCTCCTGTAGAAAAGTCTATTGAAATCCTTTCGAAAAAATTCAATTCTTTTTTTGAAAATTTGTATTTTTGATTGAAATATTCACCTGTTTTAGTAGAATTTTCATTTTTCTTGGACAAAAATGCAACTATTTGGTGGAAAATTCAACACTTTCTTAAAAATGTGTCTTTCTAATTTCAAAATTCACCTGCTTTAGCAGAAATTACATCTTTCTTCGATAAAAATGGAACTGTTAGTTTTAAAATTCTAAAATTTTGTTAAAAAGTCATAAATTTTGGTTAAAAATTGTGCTGTTTTGTTAAAAATGTAATTGTTTTGTAGCAAATTTTCTTTTTGTTTAAAATTCATATTTTGGTGTTAAAAAATGAACTGAAAACTTTTCTGGATGAAAATTCAACTTTTTTTTGTTTTAATCAAAAATTCATATGTTTTAAGAGAAATTTCATCTTTTTTGTATAAAAATGCAACTGTTCGTTTGGAAATAAAACTATTCCGTTGAAAATTCATCCCTTTTGGTTGAAAAATTCGTCTTTTTGGATGGAAAATTCAATTTTGTTCGTAGAAACTCATTTTTTGTTGAAAAATTAATATTTTGATATTGCAAAGTCAACTGGAATCATTTCTGGATGAAAATTCAACTATTTTTTTTTAAACTTGTTTTCTTCTTAATCGTTTTTTTTTGAAGAGTTAAATTTTTAGTTGAAAATTCATCTCTTAGGTTAAAAATTCCATTATTTTGTTGAAAATTCAAGTATTTTGTTGAAAATTTTTATGGCAGAAAAGACATTTTTCTGTTTAAAATAAATTAATAAATTTCAAAATTTTTAATTTGTATCTGAAATACTGTTTTTTTTTCAGTTTATAAAAGATTCTATGTTGAAAGTATTTCAAGATTAAAATTCTGGTATTTGAATATTAATGATCAAGAAAAATGAAAAATTAGATAAGGCAAAAAAAGGGAATTTTGTAAATGAAGTTCTCGAGTCCCCTGCCTAATTCTAATAGCAATAACTAGAGTAAAACATTCTCGGAAACTAAAGTTTAGGTAAGGGGGGGGGGGGGTTGAAATATTTTGTTACAGTTTGTAACAGGACGGGGGAGGTGGTCTCAATGAGGGCCCATAAGCCGTTACGTAATTTAAGTACGGCCCCTATTCGGAAGCAGAGGTCCAAATAACCATTTTTCATCATTTTTAAGGTGTATTCAAAATAAAGCTCAATTATATTAATTTGGATTTTCATTTAATATTGTGTTATAATTATTTTGAAGGGTTTTAATTCCTTATAAAAAAGTAAATAATGTGGCTAGACTCGGGTAATTAATAGGGGCCAGACCGGGGACAGATCGGGCGTTTGATCGGGCCCCTAGACATGGCTCCAAGGCGGCTACGTGTTTCATGATGAGTCTGGCCCTGACTCGATTTCCCCACCAGGGCCCGATATGAACGAGTCTGGGCACGGTCGGGGCCACGGCGAAATTTCTGCACGGGTATGCATGATAAATCTGACAAAAATTTAAGATTTATTAATTTAAAAAATTATTTAACCAAAGCCACGCTTATTTACCAGTATTAGAATTAAAATTTTAATATTTCTAACATTACTGTCAAATATCAATAAAAAATTTATGAAATGTCACTAAAATGCACAGGTCACATCATTGATGTAATTTATTATTAAAAATGGTCTTTTTAAAATCGTGATATTAAGAGAAAAAAAAACCGGGACCAACGCTAAATTCACAGGGTGATTCGATCAAGAACTGATTAAAATACACTGTAAATCCCAGATTTGGTCGTTTTTCTTCCTAAGATGTAAATAAAAATATGGAAAACCTCTAAAGTGTCGAGTTTGAAGTGAAAGTTTTCATATATTACTGAATCAACATGTAAAAAGGAGATCCAATTTTAAACAATACAAGTACAAATTAACCGTTTGTGGTAAGTTTTGATTTCCAAAAATGATTATTTAAAATGTAATAATTCAATAAAAATATAGAAAAACGGTAACTTTTTATTTATTGCAAAAATGCCATATTAGACTATTACTTAACAATAAAGTTACTGTTGCTCATGTCAAATATAAATTGAAATATTGTTTATACGCCTGGCTTGATTGAATACAATTTAAAATTATACCTATATAATCTAAAATTTTCTTCAGTTTCATCATGCCCATAAATGTTATGTACATTTTTTATGGAGTTGAAATATTAAAAACATATTTAAAGTACGTTGATGGATTATGTCACACGCGGCCAGTCAAAATTTTTTAATGAGAAAAATAATCTGCTAATTTGCAAGAATTGTATGCAAATTAAAGGAAAATGGAGTGATTCATATTGTATTTACTGGAATCTTTATAATTCGAGTAATTTCTGTGAATCATATACAATGTTCTCAAATCATATAAGATTTTCTGTAAAATCTATAAAATAATTACTAGTTTTCTGGAAAATAAACTGAGTTTTTTCTCTAAAGAAGGGTTCAGTGTGCGTATATAGCGCGCATAATGCTCTAGTTCTGGTAAATTCTGCAATATGTTCAGAGTTTTTGGGATCATGTTTGAATAATTTGAAATAACCTAGAACGTTTCAGAATGTTCCTAATAACTCAAAAATTCTAGAATATTCTGTAATAATTCTAAATATTGGAAAATGTGTGACTGTACGGAATTCTCCAATAAATTATCGTAACTCGCCCACTTTCACTTCGAAGGTTCAGATTCGATTTTTGGAAAGGATACAATTTTTTTCGAATCAAAATTACTCTATATTTCGTGTAAAAAGAAAATAATTATTCTGAAACGAGAAAGAGAGTAAAAATGAATGATGAGATTGTTAACGGTCACCAGAATCAGGATCTGATTTTCGACTCGACAGACGCCACCTTGGGAGTTTTGGCAGCAGCCCGAGGCAGCTTAGACTGATTCCAAGATTACAACTTTAATTAATGGATTAAGCAGGTTAAGAGCTGTTTGCCTGGAATTAACAGTCACTCTCGAGCTGTAGCTGGTTTTGAGGAGGGAAGCAACACCGGAAGTTGCCTCGTGGCCCTTTCGCACCCTTCCACGGCAAGTTGCGCCTGTATATTATATTACCTAAGGCGTCCTAGGGTCCTAGGGTAGAGTCTAAGATATCTGCAGTTTCGCGACTCGTAACAAGTGCAAACTCCCCCGAATATTCGCTTGTATGTGTCGCAATGTGTCAAGAGACTCTGGACCCTAAGCAGATAAGCTCCAGGTGTTAAACTGTGCTCACAGCGTTTCATAGAGTATCCAAACAAGCGAGTTCCTGAGATACGGCGTAAACGAGAATGGTTCTTGTAGTGGTAGCTGTGTGTGCTCTTTAAATGTAAATAATCTTCGAGCACGTTGTTTGTATTTGACGTCAAACAGCGCAATTGCCGGTGAACTTTATAGTGGGAATTCTATAAGAGGGTTAGAATCAGCCACCTTGATACAAAAAGTTTTTAAAAAAAATCACTTTCATTCTCGCTTTTATGATAGCCTGGATGACAGAAAAACTTCATTTTCAAAATCCCCTGACTTCTCCCTAACCAATTATTATTCATTTTTCCTGACCATTCATATTCAAAGACCAGAACCTTAATCATTGTAACATTTTTAAGATAGAATATTTTATAAAAGGAATAAAATAGTAGAATGCCATATAAAAAATTTTAATTTATTTCAATAAAAAAGTATGACTTTTGTACTATAAAAGTTGAATTTTCAACCAAATGGTCGAATTTTCAAACAAAGCAGATTAACCAAAAACAGTTACATTTTGAACCGAATGATTAAATGTTTTAGCAGACAGTGGAATTTTAAACAAAGAAATATGAATTTTTAATCCAAAAGCACAATTTTTCTGAGTCAATAGACAAATGTTCAACAAAACAGTTGAATTTTCGACCAAAAAAGATGATTAATAAAATACTTGAAATACAACCAAATAATTAAATTTTCAACAAAATAGGTGAACTTTTTACCTACAAAGATGAATTTTCAACTAAATAGTCAAATTTTAATGGCTATGTAATAGTTTAATATAACAGTTTACTTTTTAGTAAAAAAAAATAATTTTCCACAACAAAACCAATTCTCAACCAGAGATGCATTTAAAAAAATATATTTTTCAAAATTTGGTTCAAACTTCAACCAAACAGTTTAATTTTCAATCAAAAAAGATGAATTTTAAACGAATAATGTCATGTTCCCACCAAAAAAGATTTACATTTTAAATAAAAAAACAGTTGAGTTCAACAAAAAAAAAAAGATAAATTTTCAACAAAACAGTTGAATTTTTATCCAAAACGTCAATACAATTTTTAGAAATAGAAATAAGGCAAATTATCCACAAACCAAAATATTACATCAGGGTGGTCGCAAAACTTCATTTTCAAAATGTTCTAATTTTTTCCTGACCTTGAATATTCGAATACCAGAATCTTAACCTTGTAACCTTTCTAAATAGAAGCTTTCACAAACGGAATAAATCAATTACAAATTAAAATTTAAAACTTTAAAATGTATTATCCTTGGCAGTTATTGGAAGAACCTCTCATAGTAATTCCCTGACTTTTGCAAGATCTTTTTGAAAATCTCTAACTTGCCCCTGACTTTCCCCGACCAAAAAAATTCCCTGAATTTTTCCTAGTTTCCAAGTTTTCCCTAACCTACAGCCACCCTGGAGAGAGAATTTTAATAAGTACGATTTTTCGAATTAAAGAAGTGAAAGGTTTTTACTGGATTAGAATCAAGTCTTCTTGTAGATATGCTAGCTGGAATTACGAGCCCGTGACACCATCCACTTAATCTTTCAATTACGATTGACCCGTTTCGTTATCTCCGTGTCATATTCTACGTGATCAATGCAATGCCTATATTTTTTGTAGCATTTTCCAGCATCTATAAAAACTCATCTAAATATTATTTTCCATCAATAAAAATTGCTCTACTCTAAAATTCATATTCCTTGATACTATTTTTTTTTAATTTATAAAAATAAAAAGGGTGGGTTAAACAAAAAAAGTATAATTGCATCCATGCGGCGCCATGTTGGAATATCCTGCTCTGTAGGTTAAATTTGGAACTATTTCGGACGGAAGAAAACGCCATCTGTCGTGGAAGCCCAGAAATATCTATCTGAACAAAAAAACTAATAATTGTATCTAAAAAGATACTCTCGAATGGAAATAATTAAAAATCTGAATAATTGTTTATGAGGAAACTGATTTTTTGAGATCACTAACAAAAGTTGTTCAGATCTGGTCTTCTATTGTATTGGCCTTGTAGTGAATAAGTGCGTTAATTAATAGGTCGGTGGTGGGTATCGATACATCGTGTTTACAGTGAGTGGGCTGCTGTTGGCGCAGTTAGCCAACAGTTTGTTTTAGATAACTGGCGGTGTTCGCGAGTGATAAGGGTGCAGGGTGACACGTGCGTCCTCATATCGTTGAGGATTTAGGGGCGGTTTCACCCTTCATCGCCACATTATGCTATACGCCCTTTTCACTGCGGCCACCATGATTTATGGCAGTTGCTGTCACTCAAGATATCAACGCTTACAACCTTGTTAAACCACAACAAACATTTTCTTTTTTCCTTTCTTCCTGAAAAATATTATAAAAATACTCCACGTCTTTCTCACACCAGCTACAACCAATAAATTCCGCCTCCAATTTGGTTTCAATCTCTAAATCTCAATATATCCGAGAATCAGATTTAAATCTAGTGGAACTGTTTTTACACCGGTAGATAGTTCGAAAAGCGTGAAATTATTCTGAACATGCGAAACGTCAACGTTGCGTGCAATTACTGGCTAATGACGGTGATGATAATTAACGTATAATGTCAACTTACAATTCGATGTCAATTTTGATTCATGTGATCTAGAAACCAGAGGAAGTTCTAGCTTATAATCAACTTTGCTATATTTATACTGTTCATTTTATTGTGTAATGTAAATGTTAAGGTATGGTCAAAAGAGTTATTTAACTACTAGCAAAATAGCGTGTCCATTACATGTCTCTTATTTTGATTGCCTAATTATTGAATTCAAATATATATTTAAATTGAGAGTATTATAAAATATAATTAATGATCAGTAACTAAAACAAAAATATTTAAGTAGCTACAAGGACTTTTACACAATTTTTAATTCATTTTAATTTTAAGCGGCTTTCAGTAATCTGTAACTTTTAATAAAATATGTATAAGATTTTATTCCAGCTGGAATTAGAAGCAAAGAAAAAAAGTGATAAGTTAATTTTATTATGTAATGCAAATCTTAAGGTATGATCAAAAGAATTACTTAACCACTAGAAAAAATATCGCGTTCATTACATGTTTCTTATTTTGATTGCCTAATTATCAAATTATATGTTTAAATTTAGATTACTACACAATATAATTGATAATAATTAATATAAATATTAAAATAGCTATATCGACTTTCACACAATTTTTATATAATTTTAGTTATAATCGGCTTTCAGTAATTTGTAACTTTTATTTAAATATGAGATTTTATCCCAGCTAGAATTAATTATCTTATTGTAATAGGTCTACCATGAAGATTTTCCATTGATCCTGCAATTTTTATTCTGTATAGCTCAAAATAATGTAGTTTTGAATTTTTTTAAATAGTTTAATTTTGAAGATTTACAATTGAAAACTCTTGAATTTTAGAGGCGTACGAATACAAAATTATAAATTTGGATGATTTTGGAAATCAAAAGTCAAGTTTTGATTCCCAAATTTTCCAAATTGAAGGAATTCCGAATGTACCTAATCAAAATTACAGGAATTTTCTATCTCAAATTGTCAAAATAAAAACTCTTCAATTTTAAAGATTTACAATTTAAAGTTCTACGAATTTTAAGGGATACAATTGAAAATTCTTGAATTTTTGAAATATAGAATTACAAATTATTCAATTTACAAGATTTATTATATATTTAAAGGTAAGTAATTTGGCACATTTTTTCTGAGTAGTTCAACTTTAAAGATTTACAATTGAAAATTTTTCAATTTTCCCAATTTACAATGTAAAATTCTTCAATATGTCAAAGCTCTGCAATTTTTAATATATTTTAACGGTACATAATTTTGAACGTTTTCTTTGGTATAGCTCAATTTTGAAAATTTACAATTGAAAATTCTTAAATTTTAACTTCCCCAGCACTGTATATAATTTTAAATGATCCAATACTTAGGTAAAAATTATTGTTATGGCAATCTAACATAATGAGAATTTGATATTTCAATTTAAAGCAAATAATTTTTTATTCAATCTCACAACTTTGAGCGGAAATAGAATTTTATAAGAAGTCAAAACGGACGTATGTCTACTAATAAAATTTCAAACTTGGTCGTGGACAAAAAATCAAGAGAAAAAACATACGATAAGTGAGCAAAAGAATTTTTACTCAATAATCTGTATCACGAGAAGACTCTAAAACCCAGAAGAACATTTTTATGACTCTGTGATTTATATCTTCCATATTTTGACTTCCTGACATTAAAGTCTTTTCTCGTCCTGAAAATGACGGATATCTACGAGTCACTCGATCTGCTTCGACGCTTCAAAGGCGAATTCGTTTTCGCTAATTAAAAATTGGGTTAACGGCCAGAGACCAGAAACAATTGTGTGGGATGCTAAAGTCAATTAATCATTTCTCCTAGAAAGTTGTTCTCGCTTTTCATACAAGGCGAAAATTGGAACCATGTACACTATTCTGACCCTTTCAATTGAAAAAATAAGAGAGGTAGAGAGATGGTTTTGAGGAATTTCACGTGCACTCGCGGCTCTAAATTATCCTCAGTGCCGTTTTCGCTCGCGATTCAACATTCAACACCGGAATCTGATCATGATTAATTAACTCTAGCGTTTCTAATGTTGATTTACTGCCCATTCAGCTTAGAGTTAGGGGAAAAATGCAGCTGGTTAAAGCGTTAAAGGCAAACATGGAAGGGTGGCCACTGGCCTGCAGCATTCTTAAAAACAATCTGCACTATTTTATGGTATTTATTTGTAAAAGTAGAATAATAATTAAATAAAATGGAACTAATTCAAGTGTAATTTAATTTATTTTTAAAGTTAAAGAAATAATCTTTGAAAATCTAAGGCTTTCAAATTCGAATTAATTTCATCGTCGGTAATTTTCAATTTTATTTTTCTGTGAATTCAAGCTTGCAATTTAGAAAAATTTTAATTTTGTTTAACTTCAACTTTCATTCCTTTAAAAACTGAACTATTCTATTGAAATTCTTTTTATATTGAGGAAGATTTTTTGTTGGAACCATTTTCAAAACTCCATCCTTAATATATTTTCTAATACTATTTCTTGATAGTTATTTATTTTTTGTTAGACATTTTTGTTAGTTTACAAGATGAATGATTTGATTTTAAATTGCGCAATTTTGGACTTTTCAATTTAAAATCATTTAAGTTGAGGGTTTCCTTTGAAAATTATATAATTTTGATAATGATGATTTTTCTTTATTTATTAAGCTACCTAGGGTTCAAGAGCCCTCTCAGGAACAAGTGATTTATATAATTTACTTATAGTTTAAAAAATAAGAAAATCACATTTTCCAGGAGCATTTTAAAAATGTCATGCTTTTTCCAGATTTTCCGAGCTCTATAACAAACCCTGTTGTAATATTTTCAGACATATTATGATTGTGAATTTTTATTTGAAAAGATAAGTGGAAGCAAGATTGAAGTTCACATTATAGGAAGAAAAACCTCTTATCTTGCCAGCATTCTTGAGAATAAGTTAGTCTCGGTATTTCGGGTGAAAAGCGTTAGGCGGAAATGAGGGTGAATCTGGAAATCCACAAACGGTGTAGACTGTAGAGCTATGCAATATGTATTGCGAAACGAGCTATCGGTTGGCTCTTCTTCAAGAAACTCATGAAAATCAAGCGAAGGGGGCTTCGTTCACCCGAAAACGAAAACTTTCCAACAAAAAACATATTTGCGAACAAAAATCGCCTGGTGAGCCATGCCCAACCACGCTAAATTATGACTGCTATAAAATTGCACATTTTTCCGAAATTCCCGAGTGCCGAACTTTCCCATTCTCGACCTAAGAGATTTCTTACAATTCTTTTGTACTTTGCACGAAAAGTCTAGAAAAATGAGCGCGTGGCGGCTGATAAATCCACTACGTGGCTTGGAAATAAAAATTCTGAACATTTCTAAAATTACGATTGAAAGTTGCAAATAATAAACTCAAACTTACTTCAAATCACTTACTCATTTCTCTATGAATAAATTGGTTTACTCTTAGGGAACGTTCATTACTTACGTATAAGGGAAACAAAAGAATAAATGCAATAGATTCATCATGTCACATTTTCAATTAATCAACGTTTTATGTCTCATATTTATATACTGATTTGTTTGTAATTAATGGTTAATGAAAATATTTTAGGAAATACCAACCACTATTGGAAATTCTGAAGTCGTAAGCTAAATAGGATTCGACGTTTTAAATTACGTCGGAAATTGGGATAGTAAATGACGTAGTATACCACATAGTTTTTAACGTGGATTAAGGCGTCGCCGTCTTTTCCAACGTAATTTCGGACATAGATTGAGGCGTCTTGACCAAAAATAAAAACTTGGTGTAAATAGTTGGTTTTTAGGGTTTCGTAACCTCCGGTAGAAACCCTTATAATTTCGGTCAAGTGTCCGTCCGCCGTACTTTTCCCTCGGGACTCCCTAACCCGTTAGCCCCTCCGATCTCATGGGACCCCACCTATCCCTCGGGACAACCCTTGTCCCATAAAATCACAGATTCACAGAAGCCCACCTATGCCTCCAGGACCTCCCCCCTTATCACTCGGGACCCCCATTACCCCCTGGCGTTAAGGGTTGTTATTAATCATTGCTAGGGGATGTTATTGTTTGTTTCTAGGGGATAATATCAGCCGTTGCTATGGGTTGTTATTGACCGCTGCTAGGGGATATTATTGAACGTTGCTTAGGGTTGATGTTGCCCGTTGTTAAAGGATGTTATTGTCAACTGGGAATTCGGCGTGATAGGGAGAGGGAGAGTGGCAGGTAAAAGGAGAGAGGATATTTAAGCGACTTTTACGCCGTAGGATCCTACGTATTTTATGTTTTATGATGTCAGAATTTTCAATAGGGACTTTCACTGAAACCCTCTTGACATAACCTAAAATTGTTCCACGTTGTAGGTCTTCTCTGAAACTGAATAGATGCTCTTTAAGAATATAAATTTCCGACAAGAAAAACTAACATAACCTAAAATTGCTCATATTCGTAAGTTTTCTTTCAATACTTATGTTTTTTAAATTTTTTGATGTCAATTTTCTTGACCAGGGTAATACGTAATAATTATTAATTGTTACTATTAATTACACTAGAGTCCCTATATAACAGTTCCCTATTTAACAGACAAGGGGGTCCAAGGGGGCGAGAGAGAAGCACTGCTAGGTCAGCGGAGTAACTTCACAACAACGCAGGAGTGTATGAAAAAAGCGGGCAGTGTCCCCCGCGGTTAATCGTGTCGTCTGCTTCAGTCATTTTGTCAGTTGCAAATATGTCGCAGTAAATTCGCTTCAGTGTTTAGCTTAAGGTAAAAAAATGTCGAAGGAAAATAAGAGGAAGCGATTATCTTATCAAGAGAAATACGAGCTGTTGAATGAAGTGAAATCTGGTGCTTCAAAACAGTCCATTTTACGGAAATATGATATCGCTGAGAGTACCCAGTCATTTGTTAAATAATATTCAATTGTTCAAAAAAGTTTAATTTATTTAAAAATTTAAGAGTATTCTTAAAAAAGCAAAGTAAAACATAAAAATATGTCAATCTTTCGAAAAATAGCAACAGAATAATGTATACAAAAAAATTGTTTAAGAAATTTTAATTTGTTCAAACATCTACGAGTATTCATAATAAACAAATTAGTACTTGAAAATATTAAAACTTGTCGAAAATTTAGTGACAAAATGTTTCTGCTGCTTTTTTTAGGTACATACAATATATGCTTGAACAAATACGTATTATTTAAATAATTGTAAAATTATCGAAAAAAAATTATTTTATTGTTATTATTGATTAAATAACTCACAATGTCTAGAAAATACGTTCATTTTGCGAGTTAACTGAAAAAAACCAATATTTAAACAAATTTAAATTGTTTAAACAATTAAATATTAGTTAACAAATGACTGGGTATTCTTAATTTACTGATCAATGATAATTTCTTTTCAGAAACCTTTTAACAAGCGTCAATAAACCGCAATATTACGTAAAATTAACATTTGTCACTTATGGGGTTTTCTTTGTGGACCTATAAGAGTGGCTTAAAATTATTCAACCTCAAAATTTAGGATTGATTCTTATTCTCTTACAAATTCTGAACAATACACTGAAACGCGGAATTATTTGTAACATATTATCAGGTTCAAATATTAGATTTACAAAAAGCTGACTTTTTCCCATGTTAAATCAATGGGAAACTTAATGTTTTTTGCGCGACCCCTAAATATTAACCGATTTTGCTCAAATTTGAAGATTTTTTTTTTGACATTCGAACAAAACTGGGGATCACGTACATACTTAAAAATCGGTACTTTGACAAAGTTTGATTTTCGAGCACAAGAATTGTCACGTTCATTATGATCTAAAACCAAAACAGCGAAAATACCAAGAAAATATTTTTTTTGGGACAAAACTTTAACAGAAATAGTTCATACGGCCCTGAATGTTTATGGTTTGGAGAGTCCCGATATAGCGTGAAGGCCATTGAGGGTACCTCCGAGACGGTAGCTATACCGGGACTCTAGTGTAATTATGATGTTAAAGTTTTTTGTCTACTGGTTGTTTAAATATTTTCATAAAATATTGATACTTAAATTGTGAAAAAAATTCTCTCTAGCTCCGGTGGGATCACCCTGGTCAAGAAAATTAACAGAACAAAATTTAATTTAAACCTATCTGTTTAAGTGCTATAATCTTGCAAGCATAAGGAATGGACATCGACATTCTACTTGTAAGAATTGTGAAGAAAATTATCTCGATTCTCCGTAGCTTAGTGGTCAAGAGCATCAGACCGGAAATCTGAATGGCGTGGTGTTCGAATCCCACCGGAGCTAGAGAGAATTTTTTTCACAATTTAAGTATCAATATTTTATGAAAATATTGAAACGACCAGTAGACAAAAAAGTTAACATCATGATTAATTAATAGTAATAATTAATAATTATTACGTATTACCCTGGTCAAGAAAATTAACATCAAAAAATGTACATAATTTAAACCTATCTGTTTAAGTGCTATAATCTTTCAAGCATAAGGAATGACTTCGACATTCTACTTGTAAGGATTGTGAAGAAAATTATTTTGATTCTCCGTAGCTTAGTGGTCAAGAGCATCAGACCGGAAATCTGAATGACGTGGTGTTCGAATCCCACCGAAGATAGAGAGAATTTTTTTCACAATATAAGTATGAATATTTTATGAAAATATTGAAACGACCAGTAGATAAAAAACGTTAACATCATAATTACTTATGCTTTTTCTTGAAAAGCGTCAATTTCCGGCGAAAAGCCCTTTTAGAGGTTTCTTTCTTTATAAGTCAACCGTGTTGCCGGAAATATTTTAGAAAAAAGTATTTTTTCTAACTGGTTTGCTGATTGCGAGAAAAATATTATCGCAAAGTAAAGGTTGCATAAATATCTCTCGAACCGCTAATTATCACTTCAGTTCGCGCATTAATGTGTGTACCAATTAAATGCACAGAGAAGCTTTTCAGAAGTTACGAACACTCGACTTGCCCCACCACGAGATCGATTTGAGGTGAATGACTTCCGGCTGTTCTATTATAAAGCTAGCTGTGCATTTCTCAGGCTAAATTATCTCTAAACTTCTAATCTCCAACAAGATTACTATCTGGTTGACTGAGGATTTTCCGTAAGTTCATTCTCACAATCAAGGAAATGAGAGATCTAATCAATTCCTGGTGAAATCTAAAAGTGATTGTGCTGTGCAATTCTCCTTTCTTTAATTTAATTAATAATTATTTCCGAGTGGAAAAACATCTTTTTTTTTAAATCAAAAGTATTATATTAAATCTTGCATCGTTAACAGTTATCTCTAAGGAGCTGGAGTTTTATTTGCAAAGTCTTAACTTCAACTGCTGAATGCTTCTTCAGAAGTAATTCGTATCTCACAATTTGTGAGAATTCCAACAACAAATTAAGTAACTAATGAGCATAAATTCAAATCCTGAGTAATTAAACTTTATATACCGGGGGTCGGGAAAAAAGGAATCAGAAGAATGGTCGAAAAAAGAGGCAAGGATTGGTGTAATCAAAGACCGCGGAAATCGCCTGATAGCCCAAAGCCAAACTCCTACTGCTATTCTACGGCTTGGAACAGTGAAGAAGGGTAGTAAAATGATAAAAAAATGAAAATGGATCCCTGGAGAAATAGGTGAGGGTCACGACTCGCCACTGGGGAGCGAAATGTGCGGGAGAGTCAAGTATTGGTTATTAAATGGGCAAGTCGTTAGAAGAGCCCTAACTAAAAATCAGAAATAGACGAAAACACCCCGAGGCAACGACCTCCTTTAACGTCACGAACTTAGCTACCCCGTACACAGAAAAGTTAGTTCAACTTTCCCGCTTTCCCGAGCCACGCGCATAATTTTTCATTAATCTTCTACCGAATTGCTCACTTTTCGTTCACTGCAAGGAAAATAAACGAAAAAATATCGAGGTTTCTGTTTCCGACCTTTAGCATGAACACAGCTCATCGAAAGTTCTGGAAGGTCGGTAAATGTCGGTAACAAAAATTTTGAAATAAAAATCCTTCTGCAGAAAAAATGCAAACGCAAGCTCAGAGTTTCCGAAGGGAGAAATGAGAAAAGTGAGACGAATGAAAGTCAAAGAACGCTAGAAATTTACCCTCGACCTTAGAATGTCAGGATCAAAGCGAAAACCGCCTGAAGGCTAAAGAGGTTAAAAGGGGAGCAACAGATATTTCACAAGTTAGTTATACACATGCGAGCACCACTTTTCGCGCCAACAGACGCGTCTGAGGGAAATGGCTTCGTTCCCAAATTTCCTGGCTCGATGCGAGGAAAAAAGGTCGTAAAATAACCAAAGCCGGAGGAAAAATCTCGGGAAAAACACATAGAGCAGGTATAATATTATCGGCGACACTTTCGAATTTATTTTAAGAGTCCATAAATGGAGTCACATTATTACTGCTGTTAGGACAAAACCGAGGACAAAACTGCCATTATTATTATTATTGTACCATTAAGCCATTTCCCTATCGGGGTAGGCGTGACTTGCTCAGTGAGGAAAGGAGTAATGTGAGGTAGGGGGTATTGAGTTGTTTTAGATTGAACTAGAATTCTCGTGTTATTTATTTAAATGATAAGTTTGTTCCACAACACTGCTCCGACCCAGGTTGCTGATCAATCTCTCTATAGCGATCATCCCAAGTGATGAGCCTCACAAAACACTTTTCTGTCCTGGCATACTTCTCTAGCTTCCTTCACGTCGATGCATTTTTTCATACAAGCTCTCGTGTTTCTATAGCTTATTATGTCTCTTTGGATTAAAGTCTCATTCAGATTCTAGTTTGCAAATTTTCCTTAAGAGAAGTTTAGTATATCGAAAATAAAATGTGCCACAAATTGCGCCTATAATAATAGTAGATGGGAAGACATTTCATCTAAGAATTTCGTCGATTTGGCAGTGTTATGGTAGATTCCGGATAACGTCATTTACCGACATTCGAGAATTTTGATGGGAGATAGTTAAATTTAAGGGTATAGGATAATATAAATTTTACCGCAGTGCTATGGGCAGTTAATGACCTATACCCACCCGTATAATAATAATAAGATTCTATAATTCTAAGGGCTATAAAATTTGAAACTATTACAAAAAAATACATTCAACAAAATAAAGCACTTAATATAGTAAATTTTTATGTAGTACTGTCAGAAGGATTAATTTCGGACATGTGGGGCAAATTCGAACATTTCTAAATTGATAGTTTAAATTACTTAGGGCTTACTTAACGGAGTTTTAACCAGAATCTGGAATCAGGTAAAGCCTTAACTGGTTCCAGAAATCTAGATTCTTATTCAAACCACCTTAATTTAAACTATCAATTTAGGAACCTCTGAATTTACCCTGCATGTCCCAAATTACCCCATTGGACGGTATCTTTCAAAATGAAATAAAGCAGAATTCGAAACCTGAAAAATTACTATAGACGATCTTCAAAAGACAATCAGTTTCAGGTTTTCTTTTTTTTTTTAACAGAAGGCCATTAAAATTGAACAATTTTTAGTCCAAACTTAAAAAATTTCAGTACTAGGCATTCAAAACAAAAAATTTTAAACGTTTAAAATTAAACAATGATAAACTCAAACGGTTAAAAATTGAATAATTTTGAGTCTAAAGTGTTTAGCATTGTACAGTGACAAATCAGAAGCATTCAACATTCAACAGGTTAAATTAAATCAAAGACGAATTTTCAACAAACTAGTTGAATCCTTGACACAAATAGTGGAATTAAAAAAATGAAATTCTAAAGGAAAAATACAATAGATAGTTGACATTTTGAGTATTTCAACAAAGAAGTATTTTAATTTTAAATCAAAAACAGGTAACTTAAACCAAAAATCCTAGTTTTCAACAATTCGAATAGTTCAATTTTCAACCAAAGAAATTAATTTTTACAAAAGAAAAACAAAAATATATAAATTTGGAACCAACTAGTTAAATTTTCAACCAAGAGGATACATTTTCTACCAAAAAATATGACTTTTCAACAAAATGCATACATTTTATACTAAAAAAGATAAATTTCCAACTAAAAATAAAATAGTTAAACTTTCAGTTTAAAAAATGAATTTTTAACGAAGTAGATCAATTTTCCACCAAAAAGTTGAATTTTCTACCAAACTGTTGAACTGTTGAAATTTCTACAAAAAGAAGTGAATTTTCAATTCAAAACGATAAATGTTCGACACAAACAATTTTTTAGTCATGCATGACTAAAAACTGATTGACATTTTTTTCTTTCATGAAAGAAAAAAATGTCAATCAGTTTGTTCAATTTTTAAGCCAAAAAGTCGAATCTATAATTAAAAAAGTTGAATTTTCAACCAAACAATAAAGTTTTTAACCAAAAAAGATGAATTCTTAACAAAAAATTTAATAGGAGACTTTTCAACTGAAAATATTCAACTTTAAATTTTAAACCTGCTTATACATTTTTTATTATTTCGCGAATTTATAATTATTACATTTATTATTAATACTAATATTACTAGGATACTAATAATATTATGAGGTAAATTGCAAGTAATACTGTTACAATAGTAAAGTAACATACAGTTGTGTACAATAAAATCCTTTCTTTTGTTTTTTAGTGGTTGACAGACTTGAAAATATCTTACGTAAGAAATGTTTTTGAGCACGTAACCCCTCCCCCCCCCCTTACCTCTCCATTGAAACAACATAGAAAAATCGTTGATTCAAAATCCCCACCCAAAAGACTTTACGTAATTTATGCACGACTCCTTTTCACATCACTGGACCGAAAAAAGTAATAAAAGTAGCATTTCAAAGCCTGATATAAGAATAAGTTTTATATTTCTAATGGCAAAAACATTTTTTTCTTTGATTGTGAATTCTAAGGAAAATTTTCATGAAATATCTGGGGAATTGCTTTGGATCGAATAGTTCTAAGAGGAGCTTGTCATCTGCTGATCGATACCGCCCTGAGTACTGGAAAACCTGGAAAAGTGCTTATGGTGAAGAATCTTAGGACGGCAACGTCAGACTCCTCGATTATTCATCATCGAAAAGACAGAGCATCCAATCGAGACTTTCTTTGATCAAAGATACTTCAGTCCAAGTCTTTGCTTCTCTATAAGACCGAAAAAATGTATTAAAAAAATTTTAAAAACGGAATTGAAGAATAGGCAGGACTTATAATCCTTTCCTCATCAGGCAGGACTAATCTTTCCTCATCCTTAATGAACCTTTAGATCGAGGACCTTATTGTATTCCTTTTTAAACCACATCTTTATCGAGAAAATTACTTTTGACATCAATGTTTTTTTTTAAGGCAGTAAATCCTAGAGATTTTTTGTATCTGAACTTGGATAAAACATTGTAAAAAATTGACAACTAAATAATTACAAAGTTCTGAATGTGGTTGTGAATTCGCCTCCCAATAAAAATTATCCAACGTTGGATAATTGTAGTTGTCAATTGTTTGCAATATTCTCATCCAACTTCAGATAAAAAATATCTCTGGGGTTTAATGTGGAAGGTATATGTCTGGCTTAATAATTTACTCTAAGGATTACAAAGAAAAGGGTATTTTATTCAAATGTAGGGATGTTGTAACAGCACTCGAAACTCTTGAGGTGCCAGTCACTTTATACAACGCGAAAGCTTGCGAAGTTATATCGGAGCGGAAACTTTTACGAGAGTCTTGAAAATATTTGTTTCCTTTCGGTTTACTGGTGCGACTCAAGACTCTCGGATCCATTGAAGATTCGCTCGCGATTTAACCGAATTTCTTAATGGAATTTATGTTTCCTATAGTATAATAACCGCTAGAGTAAGATTAATTACTGTCTTACTTCCTCGTAGAGGGCAGTTTGTAGTGACGTGAATTTTGAAATCTACCCTATTGGCAAATTTCGATATACATAATTTGATCCCAACTGAAAAATGCAATTTGAAATGTGTGACTTTATTCTGTTTACCGTATATCGAAAAATAAAATGGCTATAATCATTAAATTAAGATGAATTGTAGCTGAAATTAATGTAGAGGTCTGACCAAATTTTAAGCTAGATCAGTCCATTTAAAAATAAACTTTTTGGAAAGTAAAATAAATAAATAAGGCATGGTTCTAGCATTTGTAAAACTAGAGTAATATGATTATTGATCCTTAGTTCACACAATTAAAATTCTGTCCCATTAAAATCACGCTTGAAACATATGTGTAACCTTGAAAATATTTTAATTTTAAATCGTTTAATTTGTACTTAAGTATTTAAAATGCTTTAAAAACTGTATAAATACAAGCCTATAGGTTCAATAATTCGATAATATTGGATAACCTTAGACGGATTCCTCTGTATGATACTATTTCAATTTTTCTTTGATCTCTGGTGTCTTTGGGATACACTGATACAGCACTTATCTAATTACACTCGAGCAGATTTATCCTGTTTTGTTCGATTACTCCTCATATATGTGATGTATTTGTTCGCTTCTTCGAGACACATCGATCAACATATTGTTAAAACTTTTATGACCTACTAGTACCAATATATAAAGTTTCAAAAAAATTGTTGATTCTGTTTAAATGAGAAAAACTTTGTCGGTATTATGAATAATACAGTATTGTATACATATATCTTCCATGACATCTTATGATCTAGCAATTTATGTACAAATTGAAGAAATATATCCATTATCTTGTTTATATGAGCATTTGATGTAATTATACGCGTTTTCGAGTCGCTTCGAATTGTCTGTTGAGTAAACTTTAGCGACCTTTCATGATCTATCAATAAAGATTTATAAAATTAAAAAAAATATATTTTCTTTGCTTATGTATAAGTCAACGGCGATACCACGCTGAAAACACCAGTTCCCGTTAGATCACT
>CAKNXH010062488.1:467926-503205 GCA_932178445.1 Andricus quercusramuli
GTGAGGCAATGAACTTTCGAGTTCGAAATGCTAATCAATTTTTTTTTATGTATAAGGAAAATTTATTTAATATTTAAAATATGATACTACTATAACTTAAAAAGTTTTTCCTTAACAAGGCACAATGATTGGCCTTTTGATGGTCCCTCTGATTTTCTTGAAATAAAATTTTCGGTATAAGATAGAAATATCATCTTCATGACGTTTGCAAGTGTACATTTTTCTTTAGTTAGTAAAAAATAAACCCCCCTCGGTGGGGAAGCAAACTGATTGTATGCCTATGAGGAAGCAAAGTGCTCATACAATGAGCAAAAATAAATATATCCATAACGAATACACATATAGTGCTTCGTAGCGGTATTTAATTTTAATCAGTTTAAAATCATGAATCATTTTAGAAACCTATTGAGAGATTATTGATTAATGTAATTAATTATTGCAAATGAAAATTATACTCACTCTGGAGCAGGATTCCTCCAACGTTGTGTGCCAGGGCGCGCCATGAGGCGTCAACAGCCCGACCTGAAAATAAAATATATTATTTACTTAATTTAAATATATATATATATATATATATATATATATATATATATATAATATACAAAACTGGAATATCTGAAAATATGATTTAATAAAACGAATGGAGAGATGGACCTTTTTGTGTAATAAGATTCGTGGAGTCGAGTTTCTCATCTTTATATAGGAAATACATTCGTCATTTAATATATCCCGAAAGTTTTTTATCAGCCTGAAGTAGGTGTAAAAAATTGGCGTTGAGAAAATTACGAAGAAGATTTTCGAACCCTCGTATGTAAAAATGACTGATAAGAAATGTGTTCAAGTTCATTCGTCATGTTTGGTTCATGTAGAAGGGAGAATAAATTGATATTTCGTGTCACTATAGCGCATGTCATCATCGCCTCTGATAGCTGATACAAATCACAAGGTTTGAATACAATTTTGAAAATAAAGACATCTGTTTTTAATTATAAAGATACCATTTTTTATAATAATTAATTGTAATTTTACTAGTATTACTTAGGAAATGAACACCTTTTCAAAAACTGACTTCAAGAGAAGGATACTGTAATCAAATGCGTAATTTAAAAATAAGAACCATTAATCAAAAGGTATTGGATCTAATTTCGCTTTATATCTTTCATCTTTCATCTTTCTGCGTCCGTTGGCATTGAATACACGACCAATCGAAAGAAGATTCTAATTAGCCATAGTCGGTAAACAATGGGCGGCGATCCGACAACTTCATCATGAGAAGATGACCCTTCTGCCGGACGTTTAAATTATGTATGTATCCTCGCAGTTCCGTATCGTCAAGTAACTCATGCATATCTCAAATGAGTGACAAAGACACTTCAACAGTGCCCTTGTTTTGTTCTACATTCTACACTTATAGACACTAAAAGCAGAATCCCTTTAACCCGCCCCTTCACCATACTCGAGGACCCTTCTTCCTTTTTTCCACTTTTATCCTTGGGCTTTCCGACTCACTCTTCCTACAGGCATGGATGAATGAATCATAGAAAGAATGCATTCTAATGAAACGCAGTTATGGTGGAAAGCATAAAATAAAGTGCCATTGTTCTGCTGACGGAAAAAAATGTCCTTTTTGTGTCTCAAAGTATTTCCGGTGTATCCGCAATCCTCAGATAGAGAATTTATGTTCCCTGGTATGACGAGTCGTTTTACTGTGCGAAACAATTGTTTCATATCTAACTTTTTTTTAAATCTCAAATGTAAAGGAGTAGAATATTATTTGCTTCGAAAAATCTGCAATAAATGGTGAATTTTCAAAGAGTCAATTTTGTACGGAAAAGTTAATTAATTGAAATGTCTAGATTCACGAATTTTCAAAATTTTCGATTTTTCGGCCTGTTAAAAAACAAATTTCTTTTGTTCTACTCCATAACCACAATGAAAAATCAATATGGGAATATGTATAAAGTTATTTATTTTTAGTTCATAATATTAAAAAAAGAATTTTTCAAGGTTATTCTTCTTACATAAAAAATAACACTGTAAAAATGTGGAAGAAACAGTTACTTCCGTGTACAAAGGAAGGGATAAAAAATGATTGGGGGGGGGGGCGGGTCTTGGACGGGGGAGAAGTGATGAAAGTCATCCCCTCGATCTTTTCAGCACCCTCGTACAATTACATTTTGCCCTCTCTTTTCCATCCTTCTTTTACTTTTGTGATACATTTTGCTATTTTCTATTAAAGGGGGCTAAAAGAGAATTTGAATCATTAGTTTTCATTCGGTTAAAAAACTGGATGTTTTTAAATTTAAAAAAAATCAAATCGATCCTCCATAAGTTAGAGGCCATAAAAACTGTTTAATATTCTTACTATTTAATGAGGCAATTCCTACTTGGAAAAAATACACATATTCTAAAAGCAAGTCAAAAAAAAAATCAAGTTTGGATTTTTTGGAATTAGAAATATAAAAATTTACTAATTGACAAAAATCTGAAACTTAGAGGTTTAATATTTAAAGCAGAAAATTAAAAAGCATAACTTTCGTAGATCAAGAAATATCGGGTTCCATCTCAATTTTTTGTCCAAAATGAGACAATGGCACCATGAACTCAAAAAGCAAATAAAAAAATGACAACGCGAAGTTCAAGTTTATTTCTGCATTAAAGTACTGGTTTTGCCTACCAAATATTATAATAATATCAGAATAATTTTAACATGGAAGAGCTTTGTACTGAATTTCAAGTTGATGATAAATTCTGAGGCAAAATAGGGTTTCCGCGTGTGGTTCAGTCGCATAAATAATGCCTACTCATTACACCTCATACTTAATTTACGAAGAGTAGATCCATCCACTATTCTGACACCACTTGTACTTAACTGTACCAAATAATGATTTCCGCGACTCAATTTGAACAGAGGAAAAAAACAATAATCATATTGTTCTAATAATATTTTTATATTAAAAAACTGCAATAAAATAGCAACGAGTCGATTTTTTTCTCATGGATGATTCATTGATGTTTACTACGTAATAAAGAACATTGCATGCAAATAAATAGACAGAGCTGAACTTGGCATGATTTCAAAGAGGTATTTCGATCGTAAAAAAAATACTGACAACCGATTGGATGAATTTGTGATCTCTTTTCAAGGTTGGGTTCACTGCGATTGTATGGATTTATTACTTCCTTGCTATTAACGTGCGAGATAAATGCAGGAAATACGAAATTTCTAGGCCACATTGGCAATGAGATGCTTTTATAAAACAAAAAACGAGTTTTTTTAAAATATGAACAAATTATCCTAATTTTTTTTATAACCAGCTGAAAATTCAGAAATATCGAGTAAGGATATAAAGAGAATATGAATTTATTTATCGTATGCGAGTATGAAATCCTCACAACTTCATAAATTGAATTCGAAACGAAGATACTTTAGTATCCTTGTTTAGATATTTTTTACTCATGTCAGTGCTATTGTGGAATACGCATTGAAACTTTGTTCTTCAGTGTCTCGGGAACGGCTCAAAAGAGGAAATGAGAATTTCCGTCAGAAAGTTATGAAAAGGTTGAACGGGAGTTGTCGACGACAAGGTGAGGCTTCCCAGAAACGCCATCTGCTTGTATCGATCCACGAGTTTCGTTAAATTAACAGGGGCATAAATAAAGCACCATTTGGTGTACGCACAATGGTACACGGATAAGAAGAACTTAAATGGAGAAATAAAAGAAAAATATATTCCTGACATTCTTTTCAGAACTCATTTTCAACGATTTTTTGTTATAATTATTCATTTTAGAAGTCTACGCTCACCGAATTTCGGTGAACCTAGACGCCCTTTCCAGTTTCGCTAGGCTCACCGAATTTCGGTTAAGCCAGAAAGGGGTCGGTTCATATATTAGGTAATGACTTTTAGGACGATTTAACCCCACCCCCCTTGTGAACCTACCGTAATAATAGACAATGACAACCCCCCACCCCTCATTGTTATGTAGCTTTCAGTAATATGATTTTTTCACTATAAATACAATGTTTTATATGTACACAAAAATTATTACCAAATATTTTGTGAGTCCAGTTTTCGATAACATATACTAATATGACATATTACATTAAATGACCTCGGAACTAAGTTAAAAAAAATTGTTCACATTAAAAAATATAGCGGTGTATTTCTTCCTTTCGAACAGAACGCAATTTTTGTTTTTTTGTTCATTTTACTACCTAAAAAACACGTGACACTTAAGAAAAGTTACGTAACATTTCTCGAATCCGCCCACCCCCTAATAGCATTACGTAATATACGGACGACTCCACATAGCCTAAAATTATAAAACAAAATTTGTCATTTTTGAGAATTCATATTTGAGGTTGATCTAAAGAAACAATTATTGTAGGGAGATTAATTTTTAGATTGCTAGTGCTTTATAGGCCAACATAGGAAAGTAGAGTTTGTTCTCCTACACTGAAATTCCAATGGTCCTCGGAAGTTGCAAATATTCCTGAAGTGGGAGTAGCAGTCAAAAAATATAATTTTCCCCCCACCCCGAAATTCAAAATTTGGTTAAATATTCCCTGCTGATTCTATAGGAAGTTGTAAATCTTCCAAAAATGGAAGTAGTAACTAAGTAAATCTGAAGAAACTTTGTTTGAAGGACAATGTTATTGTCAAACTTTACTTTTACCATAAAATAAAAAAGACAATAAAGACCAATAAAAATCTAATTCAAACTAAAATGACTCTGAAATTATATTTTTATCTGCATAAAGATAAGATAAAGTTGAACTTGTTTAACCTCATTTCATTTGAAATGCAGCTCAAAGTCTGATTATTCATCAGAGTTGGAACTTTTTCCTAGTTCTGAACTGCATTATGAATTTATAATCTCCCTTGATTAAGGAAATACGAAAGATAGACAAAAATAGTACACTATACATTGGCATTGTTGAATATCATAATGTCATACTGCCGTTATCTTGGAAATTATCTACAAGTTCCAGTGCATGTTTGCATGTTAATCAATGTTTAGTGTTCGTCCATACAGAAGTTACGTGGATCTATCCTGAGCTGTGGTATTATGCTTCTATTTTGCAAAGCAAAACAACAATACGCCAGCAATAAACTGAAACATGATTTGTGATTACTACGTGAGATGCATTCTTGTGTCTTTTGTTGTTATTGAAAACTTAAAGGATAAAAAAAAAATTAACTAGAAACCTCATAGTCAACTCAAATAGAAAATTATTGGATAAAAACATTTCGAAATTCCTCGAGACAATTTCTCAAGTTTTTTTTATCATTTAAAAAAGCAAATGGGATGCAAACGTGAGATAAAGGGAGAGCGAAGGAACCAAACAATGAAAAGGGGGAATCGGCTAGTTATGAAATCTTTTTGCAAGCGCAGCACAGCAAATCCGAGGACACGTAGAGGGTTGCGACGTTCAGCAGTATTACAACATTCAGAGGGTGCTTTCACAGCCGGTTCAAGTTTCATCGGAGCCCCAACCCTTCGCACATTTTAAATAAAACCATCAAAAGAGAGCCAAAAAAAGGTTTTTTTTAAAGAAACTTAATAGGAGAAGAATATGTCAGATACTGTAAAGTGAGGCTGAGACACATAATTTACAAATACTAGCTTCCAGTTGCACGCAAAAATGCGTTCTCATACAAATGTTCATACAAAATTAGCTAGAGTCAAAAGGAAATTTCCCTCAAGCACCTACTTTTAAAATTTCTAAATCTAAACAATTTCCCTACATTTTTTAAAAATTAAACTCTCGTTTTATTCATCAAGCTATTACAAATATTAATCTACATTTTTTAACGATCAAGATAGTGAAAATTTTTAGTTTAAAAAAGGACTGGAGGGAAAATAGAGAGAGCCGCGATCTGTTGGATGTCGATTAAAATGTATCACTTTTCTGATTTAAACTGAAGAACGTTTTTATCTTTATAACATTTCAGTTTTGAAAACATTCTTTCCGTGTAAAATGTCATGCTTTTATATGACATTTTTTTTTAAATAATTTTTCGTCATAATTTTAAAACTAAAAAGAAATTATTGAAGGGAAAGTGCATATCTATATAAAAGATATTTTGATGTGGATAAGGACAGGAAGAACCTCAAGAAAAAAGACTGAAAGAAAAGCTTTCTGCATAATAGTCTAAAAAACGAAATTTCTGCATTTTTAACAACTGTTAACAAAGGCAACACACCAACATAGGAAACTTTTGTTTTCACTCCACACCTGCATGCCAAGACCTTCAATTTGATCCATCCCACAAAAAAATCGAGCTAATAGAAAAGCTTTTAGCATATAGTGGCTTAAAAAACGATTTTTCTCCTTTTCTAACCACTGATAACAACAAAAATATCACTATAACATATACAATTTTATTTTTCAGGCCACACCTGATCCACGCGTACGCGCAGATATAAAAGGTCGTACGCTGCTGTACATATATGTTCCGTAAGGGAATGCCGCCAGAAAAATGATAAAGTTTATCCTCTTTTAATATTTAGACAAAATATTACACAATCTCATCATAAATAGTCACCTATTTATGAAACAAAACACAATTTTATAAAATATTGTATTAAACGATACGCTTAATATTTATATGTTTATCACTGGACTGTAACTACAATATTTTACTGAAAAAATAGGACGAATGGTAACAATGATTCAAATAACAACAATCGAGGGACAAACTTTAAGGTTTTTACAATATTATTTATTTGGCTTGAAAAATGTGCATAAATTAAACTTTTGTTCTTCCAAAGTTTATTAATTTCGAGCGTTAAGCAATTTCAGAATAATGTCAACAACATTTGCATTGTTTTTATAGCAAATTAAAGTAAATAAGAATAGAAATAAAAAAAAGGAACTGAACATTTTGGAGAGAGTCGTAATAATTACTTATTAAATAAAAAACAAAAATCAGTTAGAATTTCTAATTTAATGTTATATGGCTGGGACTTCAAGTTTTCCTTCAATTTGATAATCGCCTATGTATGATTATACCAATACAATGTGAATTAATAGATTCGTCTCTGATTGCAAGAGCTGTAGTAGGAGACCTACTTCACCAAGTGTAAGTATGAATATTCTTCTATTAATTTTTTATTAATCTGATACAAATTGGGTAAAAGATTTTTTTTTTTTTTAGCTCGGAGGGCATAAATCGGAATTTTTAAATACTCTCCTTTGAAGAATTATAGTTCAATTTAGCCTGTAGAGAGATTGCAATAATTTTGTTCAATGTAGGGCAAATTCTTGAAGAATCATTTTCTGCACATTTTCCAATGTCAGGTTTCGCAAATCTCAACTCGTTCTCCTTGAATTGATAAAAGATGCTATACGTTTATTGAAGATGGACTGATTCACGCTTGAGGGTCACTGAAGTCGCGAGTCTTGACTAGTGAATCGTCGCGTCTCGACGATGGAGAACGCATCACTATGACGTGCCGAGCATTGGTAATGAGGCGAGCTGTTTTCCATGAGGTAAGCTGGTAAGCGGAAAACCATAGTTATCACGTGGAGGTTGTAGCACGTGACACGTTCAAGCCTGTGCGGACCATTTACGCGGCACGTCTCGTCTCCTCGTTGAGAATGTGGAGAACACATGGTACCAGTTAACCCATGAATACCTGTGAGGACAGCCTTCATTCAAACTTACTGTCTTTATGTTTACGGTCAAGTTGACGACACAGTAGGTAGTTTTCTCACAAACTCATCACGTATTTTTAGAATGAACCAATCAACGACAGAGGTTCCATTTTTTCTCTACCTTGAGAAAATTTGAAACCAAAATAACTCCCTCTCAGGCCTGAAGTAAATAACCAAACAGGGAGTCGATTATGTATATACATAATTTCACATTTCTCTTTTCATATTTCACATGTACTTTTTCTGTTAAATTCACGACATATATCGAAGCTGACTTTGAACGAGCTCTGAAATAAGACGTGAAATTAACAACAAAAACAATGACATGTGCAAAATGTGAAGTGAAATCTGAAATGTGAAATTCAATTTTTTAGAAGGCATTAGTGGGCTACCGAGGGATGGGAGACTGCAAACTGATTTAGAAACTGTTTTTAATAAAATATTTAATGAAATTAAAATTCTAAACGGTTTGTAGACTGGAGCTTCCCTTCAACTCGAATTCTTGGTTTTGCTTCTCAGCTCTCTTTGTTTCGAATTTGCTTTCCTTCTCCCGTGGTTCTCTTCCTCGTCAGAAGACGTGATTGCAACCTGCATATTTCACGAGACGAGCCCCTTCCATGAGGAGAGGTTGGTAGCATCTATGTGACTATACATGTAACAGAGGTATTGTCCATGGACCGCTCATCACGTAACATACAACCATGCATCGAGACGTCACTGTGCAGTCAACTCTGCACTAAAAACTTACCCTGTCTCCAACCTTCGTCAAACTAGTCTAACCTCATTCGGGGAGACCCAAGGTTTACCCGCTGGCACCCAGTTTCATGCCTTGCACGATGCGCTCTTTAATATCGTTTGCTATCAACCAAAGCCCGGATTGCCCGAGTTCCTACCACTCTTCGTTTCACGAGGAAAGCACCAATATCCGAGAAGGTACAACTTTTAATAAAGTTCATACTTTCCAGCATGTGCTCATTCTTCTTTTTTTTGGCCCACGATTCACCACCTGCCGTCCTCACCAAATCCTGTTTTGGGTTTAATCAAGGACGTGGGCGAAATCTTGATCATAATCCAGCGAGGATACGCCTTCTTAAATCGGATGGTATTAATTTGGAATTGAATTGTCGCCTGTAAAAACATTGCATGTCGGCTGATTTCATGTATCGAACTTTCTTTTTTTTATTTTCTTGAGGTTTTAGTTCTGCTTGAAACCGTGAAGTATAGCGTGCTGTGTTGAAATAGTGACAGTACATATTTTTACGCAGAGTTTACAGAATTTTCAACATTAAAAATTTTTTGGTTTTAAATTTGAATCGCTCTAAGTTTCAGAAATAGAATTAAATGAAATACCACTATGCAGTATGGGAGAAGCTGGTAATGCGGCGCGCGTATTTATATAGCATTCGATAGAAAGAAGAATCTAATCGATATATGTAACGGGAAAATATGTAACACTTAGATCAATATCTCAGCTCTTTTTTATTCATCACAGAGAAAAAGTTGTCTTCAAACAAAATCATCGTCCTCTTGTCTGTTTTGTTTTGAACGACGTGAGTATATTTTTTACACAAAGAGAATTATTTAGCTGCAAGATTAGGTGGAGTTAGTCGCGTTGGAAACATTTTTGGTGCAAAAGGATTCCTGTTGAGACGAATGAAAATCATCAAAACCTTGAATTTAAGAGGAAATTTTATTACGTCAAGGAAAAATCTTTTCTCACAAGAGGAAATTTATCTGAGTGATACGAAAAATTCAATGTACATCAATTAAAATACTTATTATCAAGTTTTCAAAAAAAAGTCCACGTGCGTCAACTTACCCTACCTGTTGGGCGATGCGGTGTATACTATTAATTTTATATGTTTGCAAATTAAAAACAATTTTCAAACAATCGAGATGTAAAAGCTACCGCGCTGTATTACCCGCTTCTCCCGTAAGGACAAAATTATACCAGCGATATCCATGAGTGCGAAAGAGATGATCTTATGTGCCGTCTGTTGGTGTCGCACTCACATTTGACGGGCTGAGAGTAAGAGCGGTGTAAAATAAGTTGCAGAAGAGAAGCGGTTTAAGTTTTCGTGTCAACGCAAAGAAGACTTGAAAAAAGAATGGGAGTGAAAACGGAATGAATGAGCGTCAGAGTAGAAGCGAACTGAAATTATTCCGCGGGGAAAAACGGTTTTGGACTTCAACCCGCTTTGGCTCCCAGTCCGAACTCAACCCGCTTTTACTCGCAGTCCCAACCCATGCAGAACATGGGAATTTTCGGCCCCCACCACTTTCCCATCTGGGAGCGACACACGCAAACGTAGCGTGTCGGTGAGTCGGCTCTGTTACATGCTGTGTAGACCAGCTTCGTGTAAAGCCGAAAATGCACGAGCAAGTATTCGCGACGAAAACAATTGAACAGTGAAAACAAAATACGGTAGCACGTGTTAGAAAATCCGAACACGTTATGCGGGGGGGGGGGGCGACTGGAGCCAGATATATTGGTTCGAGTGGAGGAAGTTCCGATCACGTGATAAAACAGAGACTCGATTTTTTCCTCGCCTTTCCCACAGGCTTTCGTTCCAGCGTGCGAATTATATAATTGTCAATATTTGGGTGGTCGTGATGTACAATGACACCCAGCCATTTGAATTTGCAATCTATTCTTTTTACTTTCTCATTTTAATGAAAAGTTTGGTTTTATGTAAAATTTGACATAGTCGGTTTTTACCAAATCTCTACGTTTTGAGACACCCTGAGTCAGAAAAAACGATTTTTACGAAGGTATCTGTGCATCTGTCGGACGGATCAGATTGGATTGAGCTTTGTCACACTATTTTAGGGCCTACATGAGAAGGACCAGTTTGCTGTCCAGCTATTTTGGATCAAAATTCAAAAAGTTAGAGCATTTTCAAAATTTTTGCGAACATTTTTTTTTAAATTTCAAAATTCCATGTACGGCTATTCGTAGTACTCAAAAATTCGAACAATTTATCTGCACGACTTTTTTCGATAAAAACCAAATTATTAGAGTTATAGTATTTTCACAATCCAAAAATTAGAACTCAAATGAACATTTTAATCCAAACAACGCACGATATGGAAAAAAAGTCAAGGGAGGAAAAATATGGTTTTTTACAGTTCTGCAAGTTTATCATAACAACTCTTTGAATTTTCTTGAAAAATCGAAAATTCAAATTTTGATCGTACAAAAAATGAAAAATTCAAATTTTGATCGTACAAAAAATGAAAAATTCCATTTTGTGTCAAACTATGCAAGATACGAAAAAAGATAAAAACACAAAAATTGTGCACCCAAAAATTGTCTACAAATTCGTTATTACTCACTTTTTGATTTAGCACGTAGTTTTTGTTTTATTCGTAAAAAACGACGTTAACAAAACATCAAATTTTTGGACAAACGACACAAGCTACAAAAAAAAAGACAAAAGTTGTTCACCCAAATAAGAGCCACAAATTTCGCATTAATCATATTTTGACGAGACGCGTAGTTTTTGATTTAATCTTAAAAAATGATATTAAAAATAAACAAATTAATTTTTTGCACAATAAAACACAAGATACAATAAAATGTTTAACAACAAAATTTTCTTCAAATTAGGTCTAAAAATTTGCTTTTAACATTTTTTTTCTCACGAGAAACGTGCTGAGATTGTATTCGTTGAAGCCGAAAAAGCTTTAACAAAAGAGAGCTCACAATCACTAAATTTCAGTTGTTGATGGTTTGCATTATGAGAATTAATCCGGTTTTGAGAACTTGTGGAGCGGGGCGAAAAACGAAGCGTTACAACCCTACAATATTGTTTGAACTCTCCGTGCTTCGCCACGCTCTACAAGTACTGAAAACCTATACTAGTTTTTTTAATCATTAAAATCTTTAATTATGTAAGTTATACTTGATATAAATATTATTATAATGAATATTATTATAATTATTATACTATTATTAATGTATACAGAGTACTCTCTCTATTTAAAATTTCTCCACGGTTTTTTGTCCCACGATTGACCCTGGGGCAGAATCAAGGAAAAATATTCTAAAAATATGTTCATTCGTTATTCAAATGCTACAAAGACTTACCTTTAAAATTGCTTTGTCCTTTTAAAATCATGATATATTTCTTTACAAAATAAATTTTGTTAAATTTATTTTACCACTGAAATAAAATTGTAAAAAATAAATTTTGTAATGTTGAGATAAGTATTTTAAAACATTGAAGGTTTTGTAAAGTTTTGATATATTAAGAAAGTATATGAGGTCAAGTTAGTAACTTTTCGGCCTTTTCTCCTAAAATCCGCAAAATTGTAATTAGAGTCTAAAATAGATTGAAAAGAAAGGTAATTATCAGAGAAAGATTTCAAAATTATTATTTTTTTCAGCTGAAAATTAAAATATACCCTTTCTGGTTGAAAAATTATATTTTTCAGTTGACAAATGCAACTATCTGGTTGTAAATTCATTTATTTTTTGTAAATTAGTCTTTTTTGGTAAAATATTATTCTTCTTGCTTGAAGATGGTTCCATCTTTACCAATTTTGTTAGAAATCCTTTTATTTTTTTGTTAAAAATTAATTTTTAATGAATATTTAATTATTCCGTTTTTTAAACTTTTCTTTTTTGGTTAAAATTCATTTCTTTCATGCAAACTGAATTCATTTGTTGAACAATGACTTTACTTTTGTTCACAATTAATTTTTTGAAATGATAATGTAACTATGCCATTTTGGTTGAAAATTAGTTTTTTTTTCAATCACAAATTCGTCTTTTTGATTGAAAATTCATCTTTTCGGTGGAAAAATCAAATTTTTGGTTAAAATTTTTAATATTTTTTTAAACTTCGTTCTATTCGTTTGAAAATTCCTTTTCTTGGTTGCAAATTCATTGTTTTCCATTCAATTTGTTTGGTTAAAATGTAAATATTTTGCTAAAACTTCGTTCTTTTATCACCTTTTTTACCGAAAATGTAACGATTCAATTTTTGGTTAAAAACTTATCTTTTTTAATTGCAAATCCAACTATGGGGTTAAAAATTCATTTTTTGGTAGAATATTACTCTTGTTGTTTGTGCATTCATTTCTTTGTTCAAAAATTTAACTATTCAGCTGTCAATTCGATCGTTTTTTTGTTTCATTGAAATTTAATTTTTTGAATTGAAAATTTAATTGTTCTATTTTTGGTTGAAAATTTATATTTTGTAGTTGAAAATTCATGTATTTCTTTGAAAATTAAACTATTTGGTCGAAACTTAAATTTTTTGTCTGAGAATGTGACTATACTCCATTTTTGGTTGAATACTTATTTTTTTAAGTTTAAATATTCATTTTTAAAGTCGAAAATTTTACAATTTTGTTCAAAATTTGTTCTTGATTTGAAAATTTGTCTTTTTTAGTTGAAAATTCATCTTTTTAGTAGTAGAAAATTATTCTTGTTTGAAAATCCATTTATTTTGGTTAAAAATTCATTTTTTTTGGTTGATAATTTAACTATTTTGTTGAAAATTTGTTGCTTTTTTTTGCTCGAAAGTTGAATTTTCTCAGTTTAAAATTCATCTTCTTTGTTATTAAATTATTCTTCCTGTTTAAAAAGTCATCTATTTTAATTAAGAATTTATTAATTTGTTTGAAAATGCATCTATTATGTAAACCTTCTGTTTTTTGTGCTTAAAATTATTTTTTTAGATAAAGATTAAACATTCCATTTTCCGTTAAAAATGTATCTTTTTAGTAAAAGATTCAACTATATGGTTGAAAGTTCATGTATTTTGTTTTAAATTAAGCTGTTTTGCTGAAATAATGTTTTTTTGTTGTTGTTAATTTATTTTTTAAACTGATGATGTAACCGTTTTTCGTCGACAATTTATCTATTTTGTTGGAAATTTGTTTTTTCTGTTGTTTAAAAATTGATTTTTTAAATGTTGTATTCCTGTTTTTGGTAGAAAATTATTGGTTTGAAAATTAAATTATTTGTTTGCAAATTCAATATTTTGTTAAAACTTTGTTTTTTTGGGGGTAATAATTTATATTTTAATGGAAATACAAGTATTCCATTTTTGGTTGAAACTTTATCTTTTTTGTTGAAAATTCAACTACGTGGTTGAAAATTCATCTTTTTTGGAAGAATATTGGTATTTTTGTTGATAAATTCATTTCTTTGATAGAAAATTTCACTATTTTATTGTAAATTCGATTGCTTTTTTTTATTCAAAATTAATTCTTCGCACCGAAAAGTAACTGTCCCATTTTTGGTTAAAAATTTATATCTTCCAGTTAAAAGTTCATTTCTTCCTTTGAAAATTAAACTATTTTGTCGGAAATTATATTTTTTATTTCATTGCAATTATTTCATTTTTGGTTGAATACTTATTGCTTTAGCTTAAAATTTGTTTCAAAAGTTGAAAATTGAACAATTTTCTTGGAAAGTTTTTTTTTCTTGAAAAATTATCTTGTTAGTTGAACATTCATCTTCTTTGGTAGCAAGTTATCATCCTTGTTTGAAAGTTCATCTATTTTAGTTGAAAATTCATTTCCTTGGTTAAATATTCTTGTTTGGGGTGTGGAGGGTTTAAAAATTAATTTTTTTCAACTGCAAACTTAAGCCTAAACTAAAATTTTCAGTTAAAAAATGTATTTTGTTTAGTTATTTCTTATGTTGGAAGCTTAACTATTTTCTTGAAAATTTGTTTTTTATCTGTTAAAAAATAATTTTTTACTAAAAATATGACTAAGATAATTATGCCACACAAAATTTGAAACATTTTAGCCCGTGAAATCTTGTATCCTGTGTATATATAGTCATCCGGGATTTTAAAACCGGAGTAAATTTGAAGAGGCAAGTCTCAAATTTCCTCTTCAAATTTCAAATTTACTTAAATGCTCTTGCCTGGCATGAGCATTTAAAATTTTATAATTGATTCAATTAAATTTCAATTAAATTAATTAATTCATTCAATTTTAATTCAATTTGATAATTAATTTAATTCATTAATAATATAATTAAATTAATTAATTTATTTTATTTTATACTTTAAAATTTTATTTTCATTAATTCTATACATTAAATTTAAAATGATAATTATTTATTATCATTTAAACTTTGCAATATTCGAAATGGATGAAAAAATAAAACATAAATAATAAAAAATGAAATCACTTGAAAAAGATGAATATTATTAATCTAATCTTAAAATCCCATATACGTTCCTGAAAGACATAATAAAAAATATTACGGGACTTCCTTACATGCATGGGTATGTCAGGTGTCATTCGCGAAAACAAAAATCAACCCAAACCTCCTAATCACCCACGAAACTGAATCGTGAAGTCGGGCGAGCTCGGCTCGGCCCGAGCCACAAGTTCGTGCTCGTGCATTTTCGGCTTTACACGAAGCTGGTCTACGCAGCATGTAACAGAGCAGACTCACCGAGACGCTACGTTTGCATGTGTTGCTCCCTGATGGGAAAGTGGTGGGGGCCGAAAAACCCCACGTTCTGAAGATACTGTTTCCACGAGACTACAGGGAAAAACGGCTTGAGTTTTGGCCGCGAGGAGAAACGGTTTAGGCATCTAAGCCGTTTCTGCCCTTAACGTATTTCAATCCGCTTTCCCTCTGGCGCTCATTCAAACCGTTGTTACGCTGAAGCTTTTCAAATTCGCTTTCGCTCCTCTACTAATTCCACACCGCTTTTACTCTCGGCCCGTCATTTATTCTTCTCTGTAACTGGCATGAATTTCACTTAATTAATAAAACGTGAATTAAAACGCGATTTAAATTCTAGATGTTAAAAATCTAATATTTTCCGTTTTTATACTTTATATGTCGGGCAGTTTGAACCTAGTAGTGTGTGAAATTTTATCAACTTTAATTGCATCTTTCAAAATTATAAAACATTATTTTTAATTATAAGGAATAATTATTATTAGAAAGTGTTTGATTTAGAAATATTTTGATTTTAAATTCAAATTGTTTAAAATTGTGAAATTTAAGAATTAAAGCCGTTTAATACATAAACGATTATAAATTAAATACATTCAAAACCTAATACACTAAGCTCGAAATTTCGACAATTAGACATTTGAAAATTGAAATCGATTCAAGCTGTACAATTTCCACTTGGAAAATTACAATTTGTCTAGTTTGAAAATGAAAATGGTCAAAATTGTATAATTCCCCGTTGGAGCCTTAATATTTAAATAATTATATTAACAAAATTCAAAATTGCGGAATTTTATATTTAAAATTTCTGAATGAGACAATTGAAAAACAAATAATCTCTGAAAATGCAAGAACAGAGTTATTACTCTCACAGTTTAATTGTAGAACTTCTCTTTTATTTCTATACAACAGACGGTTTTTTGACTTTATTTAATTGGCAAATATCGAAATTCTAACTTTCCATTTAAAAATTTTTAGGCATGCATATAATAAGGGTGGTTTTTAGGGGTCTTTCCAAAATGTGGTGATGCTGTTCAAGATGAGGAATGGCAAGACGGAGGTCGAGAAAAGCAAGACAGAACAACTCGAAGCTTCACATTTCGAGCCAATTCAAGGCGGTCGAAATTCCGAGGCCTTGAAAAGTGAGGGCTCGCCTTGAGCTTGTCTTGGGGGCTTGATTTTACTCCGGCAGATGTGCATCTTTCGTCGATTCCAAATATTTATTTCATATTGTTAATTCAAAAAGTAAAACAAAAAATTCTTCGTACTTTCGGCCAGTTTACAGACAAAAGTCCCTGCTGAGGAGGGTCAGGAAGGCTGGGGCCTCAGAGAACAGGATTTTCATTCAATTGTAGATGTTCGAGCATGTGGCAGTGAAAACTGAAGTCTCCAGGCCAAGGCCTTGAATTTCGAGGCCTCGACATTTTGAAGGCAGACCCAAGTTTGGACGTTTCTTAATCGCCAGATATCGAAATTCTAACTAATGTTTTACATGCATTAATAATGGGTAATATTTAATTTATGGGTATGATTTAAGCGAAAAAAAAAGATTTTTTTTTATTTCGTTCATATGAACATTTGGAACTTTAGGAACAAGGGAAGAATATTCGACAGTTATCTCATGTTTATAAACTCGACAGAAACAGCCGTTACTGTTCAGTATAACAATTTCAAAACCTGAAATCTTTCCTCAATTTCGGAAAAAATTGATGCTTAAAATTAGATATTTGAGATTTTATATAAGTAAGGAGAGAACAGTTTTTTGTTTCTGTAAATCTTACAAGAATTTTCAGTTAATCATACAGGACATCCTATAAATCTCACATCATGTTCTTTTAAAAATGACATAGAAACAAATGCGGTCACCATTTTGTAATATTAGCAGGCTCTTTTCCTTATATTCATTAATGCAAAAAATGTTGTTCCTTCTGTTTAGATATACATTTTTCTTTTATTATGAAAATTTCGCTTTCATAACTTTAATTTTTTAACGATCGAAACGCTACCGCGATAGGCAGGGGAAATGACACCCATGAACAAATTATAAAGAAAGTCGAGTTCATGAAGTTAGTCAACAAGCAACCTTTTTACCGGCGATGCTTCAATTGAGAATTTATTGCTTCAAAAATCCTGATAATTTTCATTAGTGAGGCCATTATTCCTAATTTGCCTTTCCAACTCAGCTAACATCACAATCTCATTGAGAAAACTAAATCTTTGCTCACAGAGAAGAGACGCACTTAATCTGCAACCCCTTTCCTAGCAATTACGTCTGAATTACATTTCCACATTCAAACTGCATTTCATTATCGAGTCTCCGTGCACAGTTCACATTAGCTTCCTACCCTGCTTTTCCTTCCATAACAAAATTAGCACATCCGCCTAACCGATTTTGCATCCGTATTTACACGCCCTGCTTAACGATTCGCGAGAACAGCGACTAACTCATTGCAAGCAGAAGTTGAGGGTTGAAGGTGAAGGAGGATTGACGAGAAAAGGGGAAATGTGTCCTGACATGAAATTACCGGAGCGCTTCATCATCCCCGTTGGGAATAATGAGCAAGAGTGTGAATGAGCCGCCACAGAACTTGGTTCCAACATTGTGGACTTCCAGCTCACTTTACAAACACGAGTGTCGATTGTTCTTGTATCTTTAAACCGTTCAACTTTGGGATAATTCTATCAATAATCACTATGATAATTCCCTGACTTTTTCCTGAATAAAAGAATTTCACAGTTTCATTTACAGATTTTTAACTTACTATGCTCAGGCTGCCAAAGACTAATTTACTTGAGAAAAGTGAAAAATTGAACTATTTAAACCGAAAAATTGATCAAAGTTGCAAGTTCAGTAAGTTTGAAATAAGTTTAAAAACATTCACGGGAATTCAAAATAATATGATAAAATGCCTAAGAATTCAAGGTGAGTGAATTTAAAATAATCAAAAGAATCCCGAAGAACTCAAAAGAATTTCAATGAATTCTGGATAAATGAATAAGAATTCAGGGTGAATTCCAAATGAATTCAAATGAACTGCATAAAATATTTGAAAATCTCTTCAAATCTTTAAACCCTACGAAGCCCCTCATTTCTTGTAAGTAAATTCTTTGAACTACAAATAAATATTATAAAATCCCGCGAATTCCACGAAATCTGATATTTCCTGAAATCCTTGAAAATTTATTTAAATGCCACAAGATCTTTTAAAATCTCTTAAAATCATTCGAATCCTCGGAAATCTTATTAAATCCGTTGGAATATTTTTAAATAGCATAAAACCTTGTAAGTCCTGGAAAATTGTCACACATTTTTTTTAAATTCTAGCAATTTTTTTTTAACCAAATGACAATTTTTCAAGTCCCTTAAAATCATCAACCCCTAAAATATTTCAAATTCTTTGAAATTCCATTAAATTTCTGAAATGAATTGAAAAAGCCTTGGAATCTTTTAAACTACCATAAAATATTTCAATCATTTGAAATCCCTTGGAATGATTGAAATCAATGAAAAATTCCTTGGAAACTTTTGGATCCCCTAGAATATTTTAAATCCTTGGAAATGTTTAGAAATGCCTTAAAACTTTTTAAGTTCTTGAAAATTCGTTAGAATTTTTAAAAATATCCTAAAATATTTAAAATCGTTTAAAACCCTATAAAATTATCGAAATATATTGAAAATTTTTTGGGATCTTTTAAATCATCTTAAAATCTTGGAGATTCTGTTAAATCTTCAGAAATACCTTGAAATATTTGTGAAAATCTTTGAAATTCTACGAAATGCAACAATTTTTGTGCACAAATTCTTTGAAATCCATTTCAACATTTAAAAATCCTCTAAAACTACATGAAAGCTAATGATATTTTTTGAAATCATGGAAAACTTATTAAAATATCCTGCGAGCTTTTAAAATCACTTAAAATAATTGAAATCCTCGGAAATCTGATAAAATTCCTCGCAATAATTTTAAATATCATAAAGCCTTATAGGTCTTTTAAAATCGTTCTATATCTTCCAAAATTTTAAGAAATTCTCTAAAACCCCACAAAAATGTTGAATTAGTTAAAATCCTTAAAATCCTTAGAAATTCCTTAAAAAATTGTAATTTCTCGAAAATGCCTTGGAATCTTTTTAAATACCCTAAAATATTGTAAATACTATGAAATCTTTTCAAATGCCTTGAATCTTTTTAAGACTCTTGAAAATTCCTTAGGAGTTGTAAAAATATCCTGAAAATTTAAAATCATTTGGAATACCTTGAAGATACTGAAATCCATTAAAAATTCCTTGGAACCTTTTAAAATACCTTAAAATTTTTCAAGTCCTTTGCAAACTCTTGAAACTTCTTGAAGCTCTTGAAAATTATACGAAAATTGTAAAAATATCCTAAAATAATTTAAAAGTATTCCGAAAAATTCAGAAATAGGTGTAGACCTAAATTAAATTATGATTTTCCAACAAAATTCCCTGATTTACAGGTTTTCCCCGACCTGCGGCCACCCTGAATTATTAAAATAATTCCACTTTCCTCAGACGCGAGACCAGAATATGTGCACTTTTGCGTTTGTGTATTCAAGTAAAATGTTTCAGGGAAATACCTCAGTGTTGACCGTTTTGCGACACCTGGCACGAGGCAAAGCACTCTGAAGTAAACTTTGCTAATGAAGCCATTAAAAGTTATTATGAAATTAATCTTATCATGACCCAGCGCTAGTAATAAACGTTTTCCCCGCAAAACTTTTCACGGCCGAGCCAAGGAGGAAAAAAATGTTAGGAAAGAAAAGCGTGCACGTTTTTCGTAATTATATTTCTGGGGTCAACTATGCGAAAAATTAAAACGTTATTAAAATGAGAAGCTTGGATTTTATTTAAAATTCTCAAACTCAACTAAACAATTAATAATGAAAGAGTTTCAAATATAATTACAAAAATTGCTTTCACCCGCTTTTCCTAAAATTCCAGCTCGCCGCAATTCAGCACTTCTTTTCTAAATCCTTTATTTATCCTCTGTTCAGTATTCGAAGTAGAACTTTTCTCTTGAAACCTGAGGAAAGATCTTGCCCCGAGCACTAGGTTCGGTGTGAACTTTTTTCAGCATGTTTCGAAAAAAAAAGAAAAAAATCGTGGGAGCAATCGATCGTAGTGGAATGCACGAAAGCTTCGTAATATTGGATATGGGAAGATCTCTTGGCTCTTTTTTTAAAATCAAACAAGCCCACTCAATCCTCTTGGTAAAGTACAACCGCCGTGAAATAGATATCAATATCATCGTCGAGTGCGCCATGTAACTGTCCAAGTGATCGAAAGTGACCTTGTATTGGCTAGTCAGATGAGTATCTCACCGGAATAGTGCTCAATGTCAATGTCGATGAAGAAGCTTAGGGACCATTATGAGTTTGTGATACAGAGAGAATATAATCCCGATTTTGATTGAACTTCGAGTTTGATTGAATATCGGAATCAATCTGACAGGAATATATATTTAAAAAACTTCGCTCGTAAGTTTGAACTTAAAAATTTTTCAAGATAGAACTTAAAATTTGTAAAAGTTAGAACTTTCAAAATTAATGGTTAAGCCATTGACAACTAATTTTTAGGATTTTGTCGCCTGGGCTGAAACCCTTATGGTTTCGGTCGGGTTAAACTCTGTTATATTAAATGTATATCATATTCATTTCTATAACTACTATGACGCGTAGTTTTAGTAGGTCCGAGACTTCTGCTTTAGGCAAAAAGTTTTGCCGTCAAAGATTTTACTGTATCTTGTGCCATTTTTTTATAAATTCAAAGTTGTCCTTTTTTGATGGTATATTTTCTCGATTAAAACGAAAACTACGTGTCTTATCAAAAAATGATCGATAACAAACGTATAGATCTTATTTACGACTAAAACAATAACTATGTGTCTTATCAAAAATTAGTCTTACGAAAATTTAGGGATCTTTTAAAGATGAACAATTTCGTTACTAAAAATTTGGTCGTATCTCGTACAGATTTGATATAAAATGGATTTTTTATTATTGATAACACTGCTCATGATTACAAACAAAAACTATGCGTCTTATAAGAAAATAGTTTTAAGAAAATGTCTAGACGTTTTTGAGTGGAACAATTTTGATGATTAAAATCTTTTGAATCAAAACATTTTTTTGCACATTTCCAAAAATATTCAGGGTGTTTCAAAGCATGAAAAATGAATAATTTACATTAAAAATATTTTTTTTTCTTATCATTTCAACAGTCGTTGAAATAATTTTTAACATTAACATTCTAAAATAGATTTTCACAAGACTGACTGACTAGCGCTAGATTAGCTCGTTCAGACTAGCGTTAGATTAGCTTGTCCAAAATATTTCTCCGATAATTTTCTACATGGACAGTTAGAAATTTGTAAATATTAACTTGAAGCTTTTCAGTTGAATATTGTAGGGTTTAAAATTAAGTTTAAATACTCCCAGCATAAAGTATTTAAAAAGTACCTGATATTCCAGATTCTTTATCGGTTGAATGCATAGTTAGTTCTTACCTGAAACAGAGAAAAAAAATTATTGTAGTCACAATAAATAAAAACAAAAACATTAATTTTCTAAGCTGAGTTGTAAAAGTTACAAATTTTTAATCTTCATTCACATTTATTATGTTTTTAATTTTTATAATAAAATGCTTCAAATTTAGAAGTAATTAAATTTTAAAAGCTACAAAGTTAACAGCTCCCAAACTTAAAATTAAGAAGCACCATTATATTTAAAAATTTATATTTTAATTTTTTTACGAAAATGTGGAGGACGCGTTAAAATTTCGTAGAATAGAATAGAATTTATTTCTCCACCTACAACCTGTTTCGATTTTTACATATTGTTCACAAAAAGCATCCCATTTAACAAATTGACTGCTGGAATTTCCTATTAAATTTAAATCAAATAAAGTTTGAAGTAAAGACTGAATATAAAAATGTATGAATTTCGAGTATAGCTTATAATTTAGAAGAGCCCCACATTTCGAACTTGAAACTTCAGATACAAAACAGTTTAGATTTTTCAAATCCAGCATATTAAAATAAATCAAAATTTGGAAGGCCTAAAACATAAAAGCGCCAGATCTTGCAACAGTTTATATTTGAAAATCGTTAATTAATAAAAAATGTAATTAAGTAATTAGGAAGCACTTGAAATTTTATAAATTTTATGGAACAAATCTGAACCCCCCAAAATTTCAAATGCAGCAAGTTCAAATTTCAAACCTGAATTTCAAAATAATTTCAAATAATTTCTTAAAAGTAAATTAGATAATACATGATGCAAATTTAAAGCGAACGAAAATTGAATTTAAATCTTAATAAATAAATGCGAAAGCAGAATTTGATGTCTGTTGACGTCTGGGGGTTCGACGTCGCGACGAAGTGACGGAATGGACGGGAAAATTGAAAACTTTTAACAATTGAATCTGATGGAAGATACGCCGCGAGGTAGACGTCACGGCCAATAATAAGCAGACGAGCTCTCTGGCATTAAAATAATCTGATAGTCTCATCGACAGATTCGTTGTGGCTGAAAGAGGAAGGGGAAAGGAGCAAGGGTAGGAATATAAAATTGATGTCGCCTCGGTTGATGAAAAATATCGAGGGAAAGAGAAAAAATGGGGAAGCTGACGAAAAGTCCAATATATTTCTTTAGTGACAGCTAACGGCTTCATTCAATTGGTTGAACGACGAACGAAGAAACGTATCATACCAAAAATCTGCCCTTGATTCTGGCAATGTATCTTTTATCACAAGAAGAAAATTATTTATAAATATGCAAGTTGGATATAATTTTAATTCAAATGAGGTTAAGTTGCCTTCAAATTATAATTAAAAAGAAAGAAAATAGGAAATGAAACGCACTTTTAAAGATTTTTTCTGTCATGTGAGCGAATAAAGGAATTAAAGGTGTTAAAATCGATTTGTCTCTGATTGTTGTGCGTACAAGAGAGAGTGACGAAGCGATTTATGAATGGACTCTTAAAAAAATTGCGGAGGAGGATCACAAAGGCATTAGGTCTTTTATATCATCCAGCCCCTATTTTTAGTAATGACGTCACACGTGTATCGATTGCGTGACCAAAATTTAGGGAGAGATTTTCGATCACTCTTTTGTAAAGAACGTGGAACGAGTTTTACTGAAGAAGGAGGATTTGATAAATGGATTTCCCAATCGAACTAAATAAATTATTTAATTCCAATGGCTTCACACATTTAAACAAATCAATTTTTATTAAATACTTGAGTATGTTTTTTTGTCGACTATGAAAATGCAAAAGTACGACCGCGGAAGTCAAAGTTATCGCCGAGGTAAGAGACCTGCCATTAGTAAAGTCCCCTCGACAGATTTTTCCGGTGTGCATTCATAAAAATGTTTAACAACATCGTAAATGGCTTTTCAGAGATTACCTGATGTTTACTGCAACTACATACATGTACATATATGTGAAACGTACAGATAGTGCGGTGCAGAACGGCTTAAGGTGGCACTTTTCCAACCACTAAAGCTTTGTCCGGTAAGTTAAGAAGGTGACAGAACTTGATAAAACTTTTTGCTATTCCAGATTCTCACCTAGGATTCTATTCACTTTTTTCCATAATTCTTAAATCCGATCCAGTCTTCTTCAGTACTTTTTACTTTGGAAAATCCCTGAAGTTTATTTGCTCCATCATTCATTATTCGCTTCCTTTATTATTCATTAAGATCATGCATCATGTGTAAATATACATCCATCACCGGTAATTTTTTCTACAAACTTATGTTCATACGAAATGAGATATGGAGTTAAAAGTTTAAAAAAATGAAATGAAAGAAACAAAAAAAGGTTTATTTGTTTTAATTGTGTAATACGAACTGTTTCGGAAAAAATGTGTTTGTAGTTATAAACATTTAGGACCAAGTAAATTCATCCGTGTATTCTATTATTTAACTTCCAAAACTTTCAAATCGATGTCTCATTTTGTGTGATTATGAGTTTCTAGAAAAAATCTCGGTAATGTATGTATTTGCACCTCATAAATGGCCTTAACATTAATAACATTTGTGTAGTTGAAATAATAATCAAATGTGTGGCTTCGATTTTACCACTCATAAATACCCTATTTGAAACGCTCTAAAAAAAACAATATCCCTTAAATTATTATTCTTCACACGAAAATTTAAAGAGCCATTTAATTAGCCGATAAAAGCTTTTATGCGTTTATTTACACCGTGGGGAGATGTTATATTTTCATTATCATCTGGATATTGGAAATTAGGTGTAAAGTACGAGAGATTTTATTTATATGTTAATGCACACGAAGAGACCTTTTATAACAGTTTTGCTATATGCATAATTGAATCAATTTAAATTATTTCTACGAGATTACAGGGATCACAGTTTTTCAGTAGTTTAATTTTAGGAAAAATATGGGATTTTTTTTAAATGACGATTTTTTCTTTTAAAAATACCATTGGAACAAAAACGATAGTCAATAACAGCAACACTTTTGCAAGAAAACTAAAGGATGTCAAACTAAAATCAAATACATAAATCATAAAATTCTATAAAACTCCAATGATTTAAACTTTGTATTTTTGTATAGTTTTTTAAGCTTTGGGAAATGATTTAAAAAAAATGCTAATAGTAATACTAGAAATTAATAATTTACACTTTTGCAACTAGTACTTCATACGGAAATAAATATAAAAAATTCAAAGAGAAGAGAAGTTTCCATTCGATCGAAATATTATTTTATTTTTTTGGAAGTATATTAGTAGCAACTGAACTAAGGGAGGAAACAGGGGAAAAGTAGGGAAAAAAGGGAAACAGAGGACTGCGGCTATGATCCCTGAATTAGGAAACTTGGGATTTTCATAATTCCTATTCAAGTCGTACAAATAATCTTGTAAAAAAACTCCGGAAACTGGGTTAGTTACACCGCTGAGGAAAAGTGGAATAAAAGAAGATGAAATGGAAAGCATTGTTCGGATTAAACTTTCATTACCGAGATTATCAATTTCAACTTTCAGCAAACTGGAAGCATTGAATTGAGATTCTATGAAGAGGATGATAGTGGACACTGGAGCCAGAATTGAACCTTCATTACGACGACAAAGAACCTCGCCGACAGTTGATGAAGAAGTGTAAGGAAAAATAAGTAGTCAACGAGAAAGCAATGACCCGACGAGAATGAGTGATAAAAAAGGTTGAGCCACGTCTAAAGCTGTCCGGAAGGCTCGCCCAACTTGACCCGAGTCTGTCTTTCGTGACCTGGCGCCGTTACTACCATGAATAAATTTGGAACACTGAATTTGCCTTTCCATTAAGCCTTATACGCTGATTCGCTACATTACTGCATAACCCAAAGCAATCTAAAAAAACGGAAGAAATGAGGATTCGGATAAGCGGCCATTCTCCTCCGCAGTAGTAGCACAAATGAAGTAAGAGTCCAGAACCAAAATACGAGATTAGTTTGTGTGACAACATGAGCAACAAGATTCTGTCCATTTAATTCTGGTTGTGTTAGGTTCCCTCCTCCAAGTTCTGGACTGCAAGTCTGACAGGGCTTTTATATGAATTTGGGGTATGGGGTAAGAACCTGAGCCCGGTATATATAGTGTAAGGGGTATTAGACCTCGCAAAATACGGCCTCTTGAAATAGCCGAGATATCGTACCCTCCAGATAACACCTTAAGATCACTGATATGCGGGCTTCATGGATTTTTTAAGGAGGATTTATTTTTTGTTAGAAAAATATGGGATAACTTGATACAAATTGCTTTTTATGGGCTCAATTTAGGCTTATAAGTTCTATTAAATTGAGTTTAGCTTTCTTTCATTTTGATTTTAGTATCCCCCCACCAATCCAGTCCTTCTGTATCACCATGATCATCTTTAACGGGAAATTGAAAGTTGTGTCCCACCGCTGTCACCTGAAATTTATTGAACCTATGACCAGATTTATACCTTTAACACCAAATGCATTAAATGCTGCAAAATGGCACCAGCAAATTGAAGATAAGACACCCCACAATCACTATTCTAGCGAAATCCTGTTACTTTCACGAGTATATCAGAGGAATTCCATATCTTTATTATTATAACAGCTATTAGGCGAGACTTAACCGAACACCCCGTATAAAGCGAGTCTCCATAGTGACGCCCCTGAATATCTATATTTTCCCCCGATTTTCCCCTGCTCTAAACCCTCCATCGGCTTTGCCTTGCCACTGGCGATAACGTTTAGATACCAATATATCTTTGTCTCTTTTTGCTTCTCTATAGTTTCATTACACCTTTTTCTGTCCAACCAAGTTTCTCCTCCTTTTTTATCCCTTTCCAAGTTTTGGATCTGTTTACAAGACCAGCTTCCGTGTTTCACCTTCCACGTATGTATCCGTCATGAAACGCCTGCTGATGGCCCTCGGGCAAGGAAAAATCCTCAAACAAAATTGGCGTCTTCCGCATTTTCGACTCCTTTTTCTTTTTCTCTCGAATGCAGGAAGATTCTATTTCAGGAGCTACGTGAGCGTTCCGGACGATTTACGATCTGATTGACATCGGCATTGGGCAAGGTCGAGCGAATCGTCGAAATTTAAGAGAGTCTTGGCTTAAAATAGTCTCTTGTGATAGGATGATAGGAGATAAAGTACAGAGTAAAAATTTATGGAGAACGAAAGCTAATTCTAATTTGTACATTCTGTGTGGTCCTTCAAGAACTGAGAACAAATTTCTTGTCATTTCTCGGTTATCTAGCATTTTTCCGGGTCATTACCATTTTTGAATTTAAAAAAAAAATGAAAACTTTGACTTTAAAGTCAAAGGTTGAATATCAAAATGAGAAATTTTCCGAATGAAAAACATTTTTTTTATTATAATACTATTAAGCTAACTCCCATTCAAGGAATTCCATTCCATTCCGGGCAATTAAAATTCGACATGTTCAAAAAGAAACAGTGAAAAAAATTAAACCGGTCAATTTTTAATGAGAATTAAAAGTTGCACAAATTTGAGTGCTTTTATTAAGAAATTGTCTAATTTTCGAAAATTCAATCATAATCTTTAAATAATCAATTTTGAATATATCGAGATTTTGTATATCGAATTTACATTTGAAATCAAACCATTTTGAATATTCCAATATAAAATTATTGAACACTTTCAATTCAAAGGTTTTCTTTTGACTTGCTGGCAGGCTAGAAATAAGAATGCAAAATTGTACAGTTTCCCATTTTCAAACGATAAAACATTCAGATTGAAAAACTGAAATTGTGAAATTCAAGCCTTCAAAATTATACCAGTTTGAAATTAGACTTTAAAATAAGTGCTTTATACTGTACTATCTAACGTTGTTAACACATATATTTACTTGTTTCAAAGAAAATGAAACGACACATATTTAAGCGAATTAAAAAGAAACTTTTAGTCTTCTTCCTAAATCCCCTTAAAAAGACACAACAAAAGACTGTTCACGCTTTTCTCTACTGTATTTGTGTCAATATAATACGATTTTATGATGTCATTCTATGGTCGATAAGATGATTTTGTGAAAGAATAATGAAAAAAACACAATTTAAGATGAATTGAGTATAAATTAAAAAACTGCTTTTTAGTATCAACAAAAATAGACTATGACGGGAAAAATTCAAGTGAAGTTTTTTTTACGACAGCGAAGCAATGATTTTTTTTTAACAAAAAAATAATAATTTAATGTGTTTTGTTTATACTCCAGTAAAAATTTGAAACATGATACTCTAGAAAAAATTGCAAAGAGACTTAATTTCAACATTTTCAGAAAAATCGTCACAATTTTGTTAATTTTGAAATTTTTTAAAAGAATTTTCCGCCGGATTTATAAAGAAAACTGAAAGTTTTGAAGGTCAACAACTCTTTTTGATATTCTAAGCCATCTGCTTTACAACATATAAATGTTCATAACTCTGTCAACAACTTTTTTTATTAAACAGGTGGAATTCGTGTGGTCTCCTTTCCTTTAAAAAACAATATATTTCTTCGGCGACTGATTTACAATGCATACGGAATCACTAGATTAAACAAATTAAAATTGCAAATAAAATTTTACTTTGTCAATTGTAAAAAGGTGAAAGAGGTGAAAAATGTCCAAAATAGGTGAAAACGGTGACTAATTTCCAAAATAGGTGAAAATGGTAAAAAATTCAAAATAAGCGAAAAAGGTGAATAGCTTACAACCTGCGACGACTGCATATGAAGTCTAGTTATATTTAAAGTGCTTCAATAGTTTGTTCTACTAATAATAAGAACTAAAAAAATTCCGGGTAAAAAACTTAATTCTCTGTCATTTCCCATTTTTCCAATCCACGGGGCCACCCCAAGTATTGTATTTCAAAACTTCTAAAGTAGAAATCTTCTACATTCAATATTATGTTAACAATACAATTCTTCCTTCTCCATTTAAACTACTTCTTGCTTTCTGCACATCATTCATCTCCTTCTATTACCCAGCTACCGTTTCCATTACTAGAAACCAACAGAAGGAGGAATTTTTCTAGTCGCAGCAAGTTCCGTTGAGAGTATAATCCCCAAAGACGAATGCGGGTTTTTCGATCCCCAACCGACGAGTATCGATGATAACAAGAAATATTTGGTCTCGCCTCAGCGCATCGTAGCGGATAAGTGAATTTATTTCTCCCGATAAAAACGAGCAGGGTTCGCCATTATCGGATTAAAAACGTCGCTGCAATGGAAAATCTTGAGACCAAGAAGAGCTTACACTTCTCCGCTGACAAAAATCCAACTGGTTGTCCATTTCTTGTCTTTCATGGGCTCTCATAATACGCAGGATATATTGCAGTCGAGAAGAACAACGTTAGTTCTAAACCAACAATTGACTTTCCTCGCTCTTCTTAGGCTCCACATTACTTATGTATATTGCTCAGGATTTCATGTTCGCGTTCATGGACAAACGTTCGCAAAGATCAGAAGCTGAACCTGATACACTTGATTAATATCCATTTCGTAGATTGGTCATACTTTTTACTCAATTCTTCCCTTTTTTCCAAGCTTCTTCAGAATGGCTGATTTATCTACAGCTTAGACTCATCAGGACAAAGATCAAGAAGATAAGTAGAAATTATTGACCTCCCGAGGATTCTGATCTCAAAAATTGCTCAAATAATACAGATGTCTGTAGATTCCAACCATAAAATGAAAGAAACATGCAACTGCAAAGAAAAAAAAGGAATGTAGTCTTTACCTCGATTTCAGAGTACTCTCTACCTGCACACAGAAAACTATTGGTGTGGTTGCATATCATTTTGAACAATTAAAATTTTCATTTTGCCTGCATTTGTTTACGTGACTCAAAAATGCTGCAACAAACTGATCCGCATTCGGCGTGCTTTTGAAGATAGTCTCTTAAAACGAAGTAAAATCTAATGAAATCTGGATAAACTCCTTGAAATATTGTAAATTTCCTTGAAAAAATGAGGTTCTCTCTGAAATCGTGCTAGGTAATTTCTTCAAATTCTTGAAATCTTTTTAAATCATTTGAAATCTGAATAAACCCTTCCCCAATCGTTTCAAATACTCTACAATTTTTGTTACGTCCTAAAATCTTTTGAATTCTCTTGAAATTTCATTAAATCCCTGAAAAGCTTTAAAAATCTCTTAAATTTCCGTAAACAATTTTTAATTCTTTGACATACTCTGCACTCCCTTGAAATACCTTTAACTCCTTTCAAATGACTTCCAAATTTATAGAAAATCCAAAAGGATTCAGTAAGGATTCCCGAGTAAAAATCATAAGAATGGGAGTGATCAATCATTGACTTTCCAAAGTATAAAAAATGTATGGTAAATGAGACGATCCCATACTTCAAGTATATTGAAATAGTATGGATAGAGTATATCTAAAGTATAGCTCAAGTATGGCTGAAGTATGACTGAAATATAGCTTAAGTATAGCTGAAGTACAGATTATACTTGATTTATACTTAAGTACGGCAAAAGTATTGAGCATACATTTGTTCTTCATGATACGCTAGCAACGTGATGAAACATAATGTATCATAAATGACAGCTCGTCCAAAAAGTTAGAAAGTTCGCGATTCAAGAATTTCGTGAGTCAAATATGTTTTGAATATTGTTCCTGAGGATATACAATATGCAACGGATATACAATGGACTACTCATATGACTCTTATGTCATATATATTGGTAAGAGATCCAGAATCTTTGATTCCTAAACACAATATTAATAGCAAAAAAAGGTTTAATGAAATTGTTACTTAGGTGAAATGTTTAGCGTTTAATTTCATAATGTTAAACAATTAATGTTACAATTAACATTTTACTTATTTGCATTTTACTAATTTTAGAATTCACAAACAATATTCTTTGAAATTGTGAAAATCAAGATTCTGGATCTCTATTTTCATGTATTTCAGATAGCTGATTATCTCTCATCAGCTATAATACGGCTATACCTACTATAGCCATACTGTTCCTATACTTTAGACATAATCTACATACTTGAGCTATACTTGAAAGATATAAGTCAGCCATACTTGACTGAAACTCAGCTATACTTTATCTATACTTCAGTTATACTGCAGCTATACTTCTCAGATATTCTTTAAAAATACTTCCCCTATACTTCAACTTTACATTGTTATACTTTAGCTATATTTGAGCTATACATCCACTATACTTAATTCAAACATACATGAAGTATGAGATCGTCTCAAATGCCATAGTTTTACTATACTATCCGAGAGATCACTCCCATACGATTTCACATATGTTTTCCTAGACCTAGATCAATCACATACCAAAATTTTTTTACCCGGGTTATCTTTATAACTCATGTGTTTTCAAATTAGGACTCACGAGTCCCATGGGGGGGGGGGATCCATAATTTTAGTATAAATATGCGTCTTATTTTCAGCTAGGAGAGTCCACAATTCAAGGTCATCTCAATCTTACAATGACTTTGCAGTATAAAAATCGGCTTAACTTCAGGTCTTTACTACCTGAATTTCAGTAATTTTGTTTGATTATTTTCATGATTAAAGCATTTTTAATATCAGAGTGCTTATGCTTCTTTTTGTCACACCTTAAAATAAGTCCAATTTCCCACTGAAATTAGGTGTTTATTTTTTCTGTGCGCGGTTATAAGGGACCCAAAATGAAACTTTCCATTTTAGGCTGTTTTTGATTTCCAATTTTTTTACCCCTACAACAAAAATTCGTCGTTTTAAACCAAGCACATTTGTTTGTTTCTTCAATCATCGTGAGGGCCTTTGCAGACAGCATTGTACACTCATTTCCAGTTCCTGGCCTACAGTTTTTTTTTTATTCTCGATAGAAGTTTTGTGCGGGTATTGGAGTAATCAAAAGCACTCAGTGGCGTCGAGACTTGATGTGGCACCCCGCGGACCTCAGGAAAATCAATTTGGCCCGGGTCCGTGCGGGGCACTAGCGAAATTGTTCAATTACGCGCGAATTGAAGCTTCACGCTCTGTCGGCGTTAGCAGATGAAGTTCATAATGTCCAACCTTGCACTAAACTTGTAGATTTCGCTGTCCATTCGAATGCGCCTGTTTTTCCGACGTGAATAATAATCGTCGCTCCCTTCGCCCCCGGCTTAATTAATTAGGTAGAAGGCCACGTTCACGTTCACACGTGCACGCCTCGATGAAAATATTCTCATTCGTTGCGTTTTGCAGTCTGAAATTATTTCTAGGTGTCCAGCTTTAATTACTTGCGATTAAAAAAAGGCATGAAATGCAATGAAATTCGCATTTTCATAATTACATGTCGACGTGTACAAATGAAAATGTCCCATCTCGGAAAATCCGAATGAAAATTTGCTAACTCCTGGAGATCGAATGAAAAGTTGCTGTAGACCTGATGGCGCTGATGTTCCTAATACAATTTACATGGGCTTTTGAGAGTTCGCCACGCGAATTAGCACCTTTTCATTTTGTTCCCACAACATAACACTTTTTCATTTGGTTCAGCCGAGATGAAACTTTTTTATTTGGACACATCGATATTATATTTATAACATTGAGAAAAATTTACTTTTAAATACCAGAATGTTTCACACAATTTTAAAAGCTTAGAAAATAATAAAACATTTCAAATACAGTAGGGACCTTTGTAACGATAGTTTTTGAAGAAGAAATATTTGCAGTTGAAATTTTGTATTTCTTTCATAAAATGCCAACTTCCCAATTTCCTTTCCCCTTCCCGCTCCTGTATCGATTTTGCCTATCATTATATCGCTTTCGTTGAAGTCAATTTCTAAAAAAAATAAAAAATAATAATATTAGATTCAGAATTAAGTCGGCAGGGATCTTTTTCCAGGATGGAAAAAGATAAAGGCAGTGTGACGTGGTCCTACCCAGGCAAAATTAGTTTCGTTCTGCAGGAACCCCAGCGATATAGGCACAGTATGTGCCTACAAAGTGGGGCGAATTCCGCTCATCGGCTTAGACTTAGCTTAATTTGAAATCTGATTTACATTCTACGCACAATCAACTGTATCCCTTTTTTTAAAGGTATTATTTGCGGAACTGCCGTCGGAAGTATGATTATACTTCATTTTGAGAACAGTATGTAAATACAAACTCAATTTTCACGTTTCAATACTTCATATATATTAACATTTTACATCATTAAAAGCTTTTCCATCATTATGGGTCGATGAAGTGCGTGGGAATTAAAATCTGTTAACACCTGCAGGCTTGGCTGTGGGAATTTTTTAATGCGAAATACTTGGGACTGATTCATCCGCCTTTCCGTAAATTAAGCGTTGTTGTGAAAGTCGGTGGTACGGCAGCCGACAAATTGAAAAGAATCTTTTATTGAAAGAATCTGCTCAATTTATTCGCATTGGTTATCGCCAGAAAAGGAAAAACGAATCATATAGTGAGTTTATGCGCAATCGTAAAATATACTGTTTGCCTCTGTAGCCACAGTTTGTAAGTAGCCAAGGAACAGAAAATAAAAGTTAAATAGATATGTGTAGCCAACATTAACCAATTCGGTACATTCGACACAAGTTATTTATTATTTATTTAGACTTTAATCAACTTCAGATTTAGCTACACCAACCTAATATATTTTTACTTGTGGAAGTTGATCACTATTTTATTGTTTAATAGATATAACAGTTTTTGAAAGACAGATATGATTTCCTCGCACGAAAGCAAGACTTGTATATTATTCTAGCAACACGGAACTTCTGATTCCAGTTTTATAACCTCATATCATTAATCCGATACTTGATATTCTATGATCTAAGGATATATGAACACATTTCAAATCGCGAAACTGAAGTTTAAAATTAATTGTCGTAAGCCTCATTTTTTCTTAGAATTTAGCTTCTGTTTTGATGACTTCCGGAATATAAATTTCCGCTAAAAAGAGGCTTATTGTTCGGCTAATATGAGATTTGGCCAACAGAGGATAATGAGAGGGCAGCAGGACTGAAGCACATTATGTATGCACGCTATACGTTCCGCCTGATTTGATGGCCCTTTCGTGACTGCCGTATGATTGTTATCTTTCCTTAGATTTCAATAATGCTCTTCCGGGTACATATCGATTGGAGAATTAATATGATTTTCATACAAATGTTAGGATTATTCACGAATTTTCATATGAAAGAGAACATGCACACATCAGTAGAATTACCATAAGAATATGTACATATATTTACTGAGATCACTGTTATTATTTGAAAGTAATATGGTTAAGGAACTTGCGTATATAATTTCTCGCTTGAGTCATTTTACCGAGGGTACATATGAAATGATTTTCAGAAGGCAGTAAGCTTTGAAAGAACGAAAGAAACCCAAAATATTGAAAAGGTGGGGAGAAAAAAAAGTTTTTAAATTGAGTACATACATAAAAGTTTATGCTTGTGGACATGTTTATAGAGAACAATAAAGAGTTATCTAACATATTTTGTCAATGAATTAATGCAGTGTAATAAAAAAGTTTTACGACGCAGAACGTGTCTTTATCCAGACTTGGTCTCTACATTTTTGTCGCTTTTTTGTGCCACAGATAGGAGGAGTGCCGTATATGTATACGTACGTAGACAGTAGTTATTTCTTGTCAGTCACGTTTCCTCAAGCAGACGGACGGTATATCCGGTTGGTAATTTTCAGTACCGCGTACGAATTACGTGCAGAAACGAGTTGTCTTTGACCTGCCGCTTCCACAAGACGCCATATACTTATTGCAACCAAGTTACAAATTGCTTTTCACGCGATTCTCGATAGCACAGGTTACAGAGAAAAATCTATCATTGTTCTAACCGTACTTCAAACAGCTTGAAAATTAAATAGGAAGATCATCTTTTCTCATTTCGTATTAATTGTTTGATTTTCATTTTGTCTATAAAAAGAACATCGCAATATGTCTCGGCGTTATAAAATTGAGCGAGAAGAATTGATTATAACAAAAGATTGCATAAATGCAGGTGACCACTTAATTCCGTTGACCGCAGCAGCAAACGTGCCTTGAATACATTCATAAATTATGACTCAGAACTTCATTCTCTTGCGCAGAAATGTTCTTCTTTTAGATTTAGATAATATTTTCCTTCGTAGTTCACACCATTTTAGTACTCGTCGTTAATATTCCCGTACGTTTTTAGGTTATGTTTTATATGTTTTTGGAGTTCTTTGTATGTAATTTCATTTTTAAAGTTAAATAAAGCCTAGGCAGAGATATCGTTGGATCATAGTAAAACAAGAGATTCCGGTCGAAGAATTTTCTGTTACATATCGTAGTATATATTTCATAGAACAAACTATGACATATATATATATATATATATATATATATATATGACAATATATCAATAGATGCTCACAATTTGAACAAAGATTCCAGAAAATCAAATTTGTTTGATCCAATGTTATCTCTGATGAGGCTTCAAATTACAAAAGAGATATTTTTGGTTAGAAAAATATATCCAATTTGTTTTTAAAAAAGTGGTAGACAACACTATATATGAATATTTTGAATACAATCTGTGAGTACAAATTCAAATGTCAGCATGGCAATGTTTCAACCATCCATGTTGAAACAAAACTGATGTCTTTACTCGCGTCTTTTCATCCACTTTTTATTTACAAGGTGGTTTTTATGTCACAACACCCTTACGAATGTAC
>CAKNXH010062488.1:534781-582122 GCA_932178445.1 Andricus quercusramuli
TAGATCTGCAATGATTTTCGAAGTGACAAGACTTTCGAAAAAAATTAACCTCAGGGCACCCGTGCACACACACATCCACACACACACCTCCGGACAATTGCTTAGAACATTGTATTAGACATTTTTAAATTAGGGAGGGTTTAATTAAATGAATTTAAAAATTTTGAAAAATGTCACCATTACAAAGCTTCGTCTATGAGGAAGCAAAAACAGGAGGTATTTCAGCAATATTGACTAAAATCACTTATCGAACCACAGATAATTTCTACGCAACCGAAATAATCTCATTTCGATATATTTCGTCAACAGATAATAGAAAACTTGTGCTTTTAAAAATTAGTGACGTAGTCGTCTTTCAGCTTCAGAATGAGTCACATATTGCCTGGTGTCGCAATTTAAAACGAAGACTTCGTTGATGAAAAAGAGATAGAAAAAAGGGAAAATCATAAACTTGCAAGTCTTAAAATTGGTCCAGACTCGGGGTGTAAGCATTTTTGAATTGGTAATTTGAGGATTACCATTTCTCATTCGAGCGAAGCACAAAACATTTCGCTTTGAACTCAAAGTTAACACTAGACGTCGCTTTCGATCGCGTGCGATATTTGCATCGAAAGTTTTGCTGCCAGAAAGAGCAATCCGGTTTAGTTTATAAAGCAGGAAAATGACCAACAATGATTTCGATTCAGAATTCAAAGTTCCCCAGTTCAGCATTTTAGAGGGTTAGAACGGCATTTTCATTCATTAAATTCACTTCTGTCAAAACCAAAGGACGTCCTGCCTAAGACTTTGCAGATTTTCCACCAGCGGTGTTGCAGGTCTCCAACTAATGCAATTAAAGGGCTTTTTATGAAAAGTTAAAGGCACAAAAAGCTGCCAAGTTTAATTAGCCCAATTAAAAATCTCTCGACTAGTAAGTTTATCCGAGGCCTCCAAGAAATTTGTTTTAATTGGGAAACATCGTTTTCGTTTTAAGTAATTCGCCGAGCGAAGGAAGTGAAATCGTTAGCAAATTTATTCGCAAAATTGATATATGTATGGATAAAGATATGAATTTTACATTTAATTAATGCTGAAAATTGTGTTAATTCGGGTGCTTTAATTTGAATTTGTGTACAGTAATTGCAATCTGAAGTTTTATTATAAGAGGGCTGAATGACTTTAACAATAAAGCTTCTCAGGCGAATAAAAAGAAACAAAAACATCATTTTTCTCCGTAAACTCACTTGAGTCAATAAAAAAATAACCTCGAACTTTTCTTTCCTAATTTTCATTCTTAGATTTATTCAACTTGAGTTTCTCGCAAAAACACCAATCATCGAGATGCCTTATCTCGAAGCACTTTCATTGTATAAATATAAAACAAGAACCTTTAGACTTTGAATCAAATCTGCCTACTTTAGATTTAGGTACTGAGAACCTGACTGTACTTTGCGGTGATCACTTGATCATTACTATAGTTTTTGAAGTTAACTCGTTCGCTGTAAAAAATGAACGTGAGGATCTTTTCTAATTGTTCCTTTAATACATATCAGAGGAATGACTGGAAAAGATCCTTGCGGCATTTGAAAGAAAGTCTAGTGCTGACGATTGATCTGAATGTTCGGAAAAGCCGTAATTTCGACGATATGATCGCATTGCATACGAAAATGCAAATTTAATGTCTCGCTCGTCATACGTGCTTACGTAATTGCAGAGTGTACGGAAGTACGAGAGCGATCGTGCTCGCAATTTATTTACATACGAGTGTATACTGTATTATGAGAGACTGACTTCTTTGTGAGTCCTGCGTTTAGTGTCGAGAGTGAGAGAACGACATAATTATTATTTCTCACGTAACGAGGCAGGTGTGACTTGACTCGCGATACAAGAATGAGGAAGAAGGAAGTTTCGATCGTTTAGGACCTTTTTAAAAATAGCTTCCCTTATTTAAAAGCAATGGATATGTAATGATCAACAATTTTTTACATTAATACAAATACAATTTTAAAATTGCAGTCTATAATTTTTAGGTCTATCAATTTCAAAATAATTACGAATGAACCTGGAATACAACAAATTATTATCAACGTTTTGTAAAAGCTTATTCGGGTTTAACGAATACATTCTCATCACGTGCTCCGCGCTTCGCACTCGATCAAAGTACAGTCAAACCTGGATTTAGCGCGTCCGTTTTGGGGCTGACGGCTGCGTTCAATCCAGGCTCAACGAACTATTTTGTCTCTCTCCTGTTTTTCTCTCTGTTTTGTCATGCCTGACTGAACACCCCTGAACGCTGAATCAAGGTTCGCAAAATCCAGGTTTGACTGTATGTCCAAAACGCGAAATTTTCTATATTATCTTGAATTCTACTATATGCTAAATGTACGCTATATTAATTTCTGTAACTACGTCCAGGACTAGTTATACAGATATTGCAAATTAAAGTACGAAAATAATTCAAAAATTTATAATCTTTTAGATCAGACAATTCCGACTCCCTTATCCGATCGATATATACTGACTAGTTACGAAAATGCGTTCAGTTACGCTTGCCCCCTTTTCCCGGTTTGGGTGGGGGGGGGGGGGGGCTACGCATACACTGACTAGTTACGAAAATGCGTTCAGTTGGGCTTGCCTCCTTTTCTAGGTTTAAGTCCGCTTTTTCTCAAAAAATAATGGTTTTAGGCAATAAGTGTATGATACAAAAAAGATGTATTTTTATACTAGCTGGAACTTTTGTTTGAAACATTTTTCAAAATTATTTTTATTTACTGAAATAAAGAAAAAAATCATAATTTGCATGGGGTTTTTATGGGTTTTACCATGAAGACGTCCTTGTCAATTTTCACTATGATTTTTGTAATCAGCGCATCAAAATACGTAAGTACACGTGGTTCAACGAAATCTGAGCGTTCTCCTATGCGGAACTTTATCCCAAAAAATGTAAAAACTTCCGATACTAGTGCACTAGTATATGCACTGAGGGCTCAGTAATGTTGCGGCTCAAGTAAAACTTTTTAGAACTTATAGGCTCTAAAGCTAAAGGAACTCTTAGTAAAGGTTCCTTGTTAGTTCGTTTATAACTGATAGATGACGATTGCCGGCGTTTTCAACTGCGCACGTGCCGAGAAGCGCGGGCCTATTTGAAATTAATAAATACTATGAATAATCATACAGGTAAGTATTAGCAAACGTTTTTTATTCTTCTTCAAAACAAATTAAATTGAATTTTAGAAGTACCTAGCTACTTGAAAAAATTTAATATTAACCTAATATTGCAAGTGTATACTATATCATTTTGAATGGTCCCGCGCTTCTTGTGCATGCGCAGTGAAAAACTTCGGATTTTCAAAATAACCTTAAAAACTGTCACATTTCATGTGCGATATCTTCCTTTCAAGAATTACTAATGTCTACGATTTTAGTTTCTTCATTAAATTTTTTCCAGTGCAATATTATTTAATTCGAATTATAAAGCAAAATGTGCATCGTTAACTTGTACAATCTTAGAATTTAGTCAAGGCAGAAGTGACAAAAAGGCTCTAATAGAACGACTTGAATCCACACTTTGGGTTAATTTAGAAACCATTGATCATTTTGTGTTCTTTTTCAGCAAGAAAGGTTCCTTTTTGTTACAGCTCCTTTGGAACCAAAAATTGGTTCTAATAGAAACCACAGTTTTTTCTGTGTGTCCAAAAACATTTCGGGGGATGTGGCCCACACGCCCTCCACCCACTCACGTCGAACCCTTTTCCAGGGGCCAAATAGAGCCACGCGTCCTCGTGTTGGGTATTTTAAATCAGGAAAGTTGTGCAATCAACTAACTCCTACCTTTTCAAGGTTCCTGCTTTAAAATGGCCATCACTACAAAAAAAAAGAAACTGGAAAAGGAGTTCGGCGTGAGTGGGAGGATGGGGTCGTCCTTCAAAACACGTGGCAACTAATTTCTTCTCCCTTTTCATGGTCCACCTTTTAAAAGTAATTACTATTTTACCAAATTTAAAAGAAAATGTTGAGCATTCATTTTTGTCGTTTTTCTCTACGAATATTAATTTTATGGAAAAAGTGTTCGGCCAAAAAATATGTATTTCGCTGAGATTCTGAAAAAAAACGGACAAAAAAAAGAAAAAAAATGTGAATAACATAATTTCTATTATTCTGCGCCGAAATTCCTTTTGGGTTTTTTTAACTGGGGATACAAAAAGATCAAGTCGATATTATTGGGAGACCTTCTCGGAAGTATACAGTTATACACCATTACAACTTTCTTTCAAACTATATAGATTATATACCTATATCAAAGCCCATTAAAGTCACTTCATTACATATTTCTAAATTAAAATTCTAACTTCTTAACTTCATTTTGCCATTTTTACCTTCTCTTTTTTTCTTCTATAAAAATTAACAAATCTCACAAAAAAATAAAAATTAAGTATGTATATTTTAATGTTTAATGTCAGGCTGGGCTATAATAATTGTCGTTTCATATTTTCTTTTGGAAAAGGTTCTTCTATTAATTACCAATTGACTCAATGTAGAAGAAGAGTATAACAGATTGTGTAATATAAAAAATGATACTTTAATTGAAATGGTTAATTAAAAATTGAAAGAAACTTAAATATAGATGTATAAGATTTTTTTTAAATGTAATTAGAAGGTGCGAAATTTTGTTTCCTATTATAATAATAATTACTTAAAAACGAAACAACTTTCAATTATTATTATTATTTAATTATGTTTTCTAGCTCAAAAGCTCTTTAAACGCGATTTCTTAGGGTTTTTAAGTATTTCTTGTTAATATATAGTACAAAAAAATGTATGAATCTGAAGGAATGAAAAAGATAGCATACCGAAGAATTTACTAAATCATGCTCATGTTTGAAGGTTAATCCACTTATTTTATTACGACGACTTCCATCCGAGTATTAGCGAGCCAAGCATTGCTCAACTTCGGTGATCGAAAGAGAATCTTTAAACCGTACAATGTGTCCAGGCGGAAACAATTTTAAAATCCTTACATATTGAAAATACCGTTTGATGACAATCAAAAAGTGTTATAATTGCAAATTGTATGGATTATATGAGATTTTTCAATTTAAGGGGAAGGGGGACTGTCATCCTTGTATTTAATAAATGTCAATTAAACACATTTTTCTGATTAATGGTGTATGAATTTATTTTATATAATCTTGTGAATATAGATTAGTGACAATTTCATATATCTTGTTTTGATCTTTGGGATTTGAACAGAAACATTCAACATTTTCTTACCTTGAAGGGAATTCAATTTTCATTCAATTCAAAATGTAGATCCATAAAACATAGATTATTTTATTGAAATTTTGTATCTCTAGCCTAGTAATTTTCTGGAGTAATTTCAATTTTCAATTCCAAAATTGAAGCATTTGCTACATTGCGAGAAATTACGGATAATGCCAAAATCTCTGCAAAACGTGCAGACTCCATTATATTGGGAGATGACTATAAGCATTAACCATACAATAGTGTCAGATTCAAAGATAAATTCAAGAGCGTACAGTAGAGTCGACGAAAAGCGTCGGAGTCGTTTGAAATTCCATACACTTTCGGCACGAGAAAATCCACTTATCCTTGGTAACACCAAATAAGGCGTGAGCTGAGATCGTGCCGATTTTAAGGTTATTTTTGGATATATATTTACTCGTATTATATTGCTTGTTCTCTCGTTTTGCATCAAATCGAGAAATGAAAGAAAAAGGGCAAAGACCGATTTTGTAATATATTATCTATTATTCAAGGGATATATTTCTAAAAACACATTATATAATATAACAGAAAGGAATTTTAAATCTATGGTGCAACTAAATTTTTGTGCGAAATTATATTTTATCCATAAATATTGTTGCAATTATAATTAAATTATGCATTAAATTTTGTTCTAATAATATATTATTTCTAATACATATGAAAAAACATTTCAGCACTTTTGCTAGTTTACAGTCATCAGTAAACAAATTTGATTCATCATTTGAAGGTTCCTGAACTTCAAACACATAAAATAGACGGATGTTTTGGGCACGACTAACTGGACCTGGAAAAGGGACTATTTGTACCTACAATTCGGTACAAATAGCCCGATTTTTCGGTACATATAGACACTGCCATAATTATAATATAAACTTATAAAATAAATCAACAACTTGAATAAATATTTATTGACTTGAAGACTCTTTTTATCGAAAAATCGCACAATCTGAACACTGACAAATTATTCGAGGCAATTTTCAAGAATTTATGAATAATCTTCCTCTTTGTCAAGAAAATAACGAATTAGATTTATGGTATGTATGCATTTTTTCTCCCAGGAACATTAATCAAATCCGGATTAAGGGAGGCGCTAAAGGGGACACAACCCCTGATCTTTTAATTTGGTTCTGCCTCCAATATATAAAGTAGACACTTCACTTCCTATCGGAAAAGATATTGACGATCGATAAATCGATAAATTTCTAAAAAATTGACGGTTTAAATATACTAATCCATAATTTTTCTATAGTGAGAATTACCTAACATCTGTTCTATAAGTATAATCATATCCACAAAAGTAATAAAAATATTTGAATTGAAAAATAGTCTGATTCAAAATGTTGATTTCAAAATCAAGGACAGTGTATTGCAACTTGAAACAATAAGCAAGAAACCCGTATGTTCGTTTAAATATAAAATTTTTAAGCACACTGTCTGTAATGTATCTTTTTATCTGACCCGAATCTGGAACTGATCAGAATAGAAGTGTTTTGTAATCAAAACAACAGCTGTTGGCTCACTAGTGACTATAGGATATGAGTAACAAGAAACAGACTGATAAACAAAATAATGAAGCATTATGGAATAAAATGGTTTGACATTTTCGAGTCTATGGAATCGTGGACTCCAAATCGTGACTAATCAAATCCAGATTAAAAGCAGACGATGATCATCCGTCTACTATATGCGATGAGTATGTAAGTTCATTTTTTAGATTCTGGTTCACTAGAACTTTTAGGATCAAGGGAATACAAAGGTGAATGATAAATTTTATCATACAAGCATGATCATTATTTAGAGCCTTACTTTTCTATTTTAAATCCTATAGTATATTCTATAAGCAAATTATATTAATTACGAAGTGTATAGATACACCAAAAAGTTTTGTTCAGTTATAGATGTCACAAATGCAAATGTTTCAAAACTCACATGCCAGCAAGTTTTAAAAAGCAACGTTTGACACTTAAAGGAGTTAGAAAAGGGGCTATTTGTACCGAAATTTCGGTACGTATAGCTGGTTTTTTTCGCTACGCGTAGACACTTCATTTAAAAAAAAAGCCAGAAAAAGAGTCAAAAATAAAAAAAGAGAGTAAAATTCCTTCGAAACTAAAAAAAAAACTAGTTCCAAAAGACTGAGGTTATGTCCGAAAGTCCGACAAAATTATTGAAAATTAAGAGGGTGCTTTTTCTCTAAATTTTGTTCAATACTAAAAACTTGAACTAACAAGTTTGAAATATAAAAAATTCAAGAACTTAACCTAACGTCCAACAACAAGAAAAGCCATGAAAAACACTGGAAAACAAGAGAGTTAACCTCGTTCGAATTTTTAAAACAAACTAGCTTCAACAAAAATAAGGTTAGGTTCTAAGAACTCTGATAAACCTTTTCGATCACTGCTTAAAAGCATTAAAAACTCTGTAAGAATTCTCTTGATAAAACCCATCGTAAACACATTCGCAAGCTTTGAGTTTCACATCAATGACGCTTGTGAGAAAATCAAAATGTCACGTACACAGAGCCAAAAAAGCACAAAAACACTTGGACGCTTGTATCAAAAGTAAACACTGTAGTGAACAATTATGAAATTAATTCTCACTTTCTGAAATGCGTGCCTCGTTTAGGAGGGATGCAGTAATCCAATATGGCAGCCTACACACATGTCAAAACAAAACCCGAAAAAAGACGACAAAAAACACTGTAGCCTACTTTTTGTCTTCACTTTTGCGAGACAGCAGGAATGACGCGGTTACTCACGTTTATTAATCGCGTAATGAGATGTTCACGTTGCAATCACTAAATATAAATGCATCGCAATTATTAACTCCGAAGCGGCGTTTGTTGTGACAAAAAGGTATACAGCGAAACACGACGTAATATCACGTAGACCTCGCGAGCGTCCAACGGCGACTAAAGGCTGGCAAGCCGAGCCGCCGAGGAGAAAAAGAGGGGGAAGCGCCACCAGGGGTGCTCAACTTATGTCTGGCGCCCCAATAACATTAGGAATAAAAAATTCAGAGATAAAAGAAATGCTAGGCAATAAGGCTTGTCAAAAAGAATAAGATTCATTAATTTTTGTCTCTTTACCAATCTTTGTAATGCTCTACTTTATTTCATTCCACTGATATTTCTTAAGACTAGTTTTGCTCGTATTGGTAACTGTGCTCAACCTGTTTTGATATTAAAAGAAAAATCAACAATAATATTTTTATATTTTTTCTGTGAAATGCAAATATAAATTAATTATTGAAAGGCCGTGGCTACGTGTACCGAAATTTCAGTACGAATAGCCAGATTTTTTTCTATTGCATGCAGACACTTCGTTAATAAATTAAATTAGGAATGTTTACACTTTTTTTTTTGAAGCGAGACATGGAAAAAAGGAAGTGTGATAACGGGCACACCAAATCTGTTTTCCAGGTGGAAAACTGACCATTAATTGCTATTTTTGGCGACCAGATAACTAATTTTTCGAACTGACCTTAATGCTTTGAATATGCAGCGAATAGATTTAGTTATAAACGTATTTTTTTCAAATTTCCACATTTGTAGTTAGACCCGTAAACTTAATGATTCAAACAAATGAAAGTTGTGGTAAATCGTGCTCATTTGTGGAGTAAAACTTTTTTGAAAAATCAAAAATTATGGGCACAATTTTTGTAACAGTTTTTTTTTTGCTGTAAGCGCAACTCATTGCTAGCGCAAAAATAAAGGTTATGTTAGGTGGTTCAAACGTTTAAAGTATACACAATTTTGTATAGTAAAGTAAAATTTCAAAAACCTAACCTTTAAGAAAATGAAATAAAATTTTGTCTTATCTCGTAAAATAAAAACCTGTGCTGCATTTTACTTAAAAAAAGTAATATTTTTCCCTCTGATAAAATTCAGTAGGACCAACATTTGTAATATGAAAACTCTCAATGTATCAAAGTCAAAAAACAAAAAACACCCAGAAATAATCAAATTTCGAAAAACAAAAATGTGTGCTGAATTTTGCATGATAAATCCCATCTTTTCCCTTAAACAAAATTCTGTAAGACAAAGAATTCTCATATGAAAAATCAAAAAGTAAAAACTCAAAAAACATAAAAAAATAATCAAATTTAAAAAAACAAAAACTAGTCCTGAATTATGCTCGACAAAGTAAATCTTGTTCTCCTCTAACAACATTCTGTAAGGCCACATTTGCCACTACAAAACAAATGCTGAATTGTGCTCGAGAAATGCAGTCTTTTTCCTCTCAAACAAAATTATTCGGATTAAATGTGAGAACGAATTCTGTAACGCCATTAGTTGTCATTTAAAAACTCAAAAAACCTAAAAGACCAAAAAATTATGAAAATTCTAAAAACACAAACTTGTGCTGAATTGTGCTCGACAAATACAGACTTTTTCCAATGAAAAGAAAATTATGTAAGTAAACCAACAGTTCTCACATTAAAACCCAAACATTTCAAACTCAAACTCAGTTTCGGTTGTTCGAAATTGGATTATTTTTGCGTATTGTATATTTTTTTTAGTTTGGAACTGTGGGCTTCAATATGATAATTTTTGGTCTTACAGAATTTTATTAGTGGGGAAAAAATCTATTTTGTTGAGCAGAATTTAGGTCAAGTTTGGATTTTACGAAACGATATAAGTTTTTTTTTCAAACTGGTTAGTTCATTTGAAATTTGACATCGCTGCACAAAACTGTATATACTTCGAACCACCTAGCACAGCTTTTAGTTTTGCGCTAGTAATAAGTTGCGGTTATAGCAAAAAAAATCTTATTCAATAATTGTGCCCGTAATTTTAGATTTAAAAAAAACCGTATACTACATGAGCGCAATATAACACAACTTTTTTTTGAAATATAAGGTTTACGGTTTTAAATTCCGGGACGAGCTATACGTACTGAAGTTTCGGTACACCTGACTACTGGCTAAGCAAAAATATTAGTAAAAAATGAAACTATATACATATTATATAATTTATAGAAAATTAACAAATCGTTTATTCAAATTTAGCTCTAACCTAATATAAACCAGGGCAGAGGATTTAATAATAAATCTGTTACAATCATGATTCTAAGTATAAATTTAGGTCACAATATTCAAATCACTTTGAAGGAAAATTCAATTATCAATTTTCAACAATAGGCCCTGCAGCTCAATTTAATTAATCAATATATACATACAAAAGACAATATCCTACTAAATTTAATTGAAACATTAAAACAAATAAAGCATTTTATAAAATTTTCATTCCACAATTTCAATCTTACTTCGTTACTTACTCGGCTTAAATAAACGATATCGTTCCTTCTATTCTAGCATTTTATCGATACGAGGTCACTTGTTCGCGAACTTCATCATAAAATTCCAAAAATAATGTTACTAGCACGACATAGTATACGGATACAATCTTGTCAACGAGAAGTTTACGTATATACGTTCTCTCGTATCGTACTACTACACTCGATGTCTTGCTCTTATATTCATAAAAAATCATTTGAATAATGCACCAATGTCCCAGAAACCATTGTTCCACTTAATGCATATTATAAAATGATTCAATTATTTTCTGAAATAAACCATATTTATTGGAGATGACAAAACTTTTTATATCAGTATTAGTTATTTTTGGTAAGCTGTAGAAATTATTCACTCACGAGAAAAGTAGTTGAATGATAAAAACAAAAATAACATTATTTTTAAAGAAATGTAATAAATTATAGAAGACTGAGCCAGAGAGTTGAAACTTGAGTGTAAAATTATTCAGGTGATATCGACACCCGCGTCAAAATGGAACTACGATATCATACGCTTTACTCGTTTCGGAAGGTGACCTAGAATTTTGCATGCATTTTTCATCCTTCGTACTTTCTGCAAACATTTTTACTACTTTTTTTATATATTCTTTTGACTTCTCGACGTATTCTTGAAATGAAGGCAGGTTCAAAATAAGTAAGAAAAATTTGACAGAATTTCAAAATGGTATGTTTAATTTACAATATTTTTCAAAAACAGAGTAAAGTAAGGAAACCTTTACATAAGTTTAGATAAATCTGTACCAGAGATAAATCCACACGTATGTCTCTTTACACAGCTAACATTGTACACGTTCTGCGTGAATCATCGTTATCCATGTTCGTAAACGTTGCGTTACGTTGTTTTCCTACAGATTCATTATTTGTATTGTACTCTTGCCATACAAAGAGCAGCAAATGGTTTTAGAAAATTCATTCCCTATTTTGCATTTATTAATTGCATATATAATTTAATCATGTTAATTATACATGAAAATGCTTTAATTATTTGAAAAGTTGTATACTCGCTTTCAAAATTTGTTAGGAAACCCATTAATTAAAAAAATGAGAAACCTAATGTATAAAATACTTGTTTCCAGTTAGGTATTTTCATTTTGCCTCGAACAGTCTATATTTGTGCATTATCCGGGGGATAAATGAACATTTCGCTGACCGAATTCATTTCAAATTGCCTCATCACAGAATCGCCTCCCGACAAAATACGTTGTTTTTCAAGGTATTTTTAGATGGCACGTGCCTATTTCACCGAATAGATGAAAATTTTTGTTGATAAGTTATGAGTATTAGAACATTCAAAGTTGGCGACGCAGTTTATAACTTTCTTGACATTTTTTTAATTCTGCAGGATATAAGCCAATACAGATATTTAACTTTTTCTGCTTGATTCTGATACATCTTTCCACGTTGACTTTCGAAATCCACAAGAAAATGAAAAGGTTTCAAAACTGACAAAATGGCGCCAGTATTTCTGAAAATATTTTAAACTCAATTTTCTCAAAAAGGCCACCGTTTTATCTTTTCTTGATTTTTTATTAAGTTGGTACTAATATATGGTATGCATATTAATATTATATCACATAAGAGTTTATATTATGTCTGTGTATTGGAGAAAAGGAAACTAGTTTACTTTTCTTGAAAAATGAAAAATCGAATTTTTTCCCAATAACGAGACTCTTGTGGCGCCAGTCACTTTTCACCTTCCATCTTGCGTTTTTTCGAAATTTTTAATAAAATATGAATAAAGTCGGCTATAATTTCAATTATCTTAGAACAATAATATTGCCTACAATTCTTTTAACAAAATTTGTTCAACTTGTAGATTCACACATTACATTTTGTTTACAAAATTGTAGAAAATTTCATCGTTTTCAGAAAAATACTATTAGCCGTCTTCTTTCATATGTTAGCGGAAATTTTGAGCAAAACGCATGAAGATAATGAAAAGTATTTCGAGACTTTTTTTATAAGTTTTTGAGTGGGTGCAAGATAAATTCTTATGGAATATATGTATGCACCATATCCCATGCAGAACTTGCCCGATTTCGTTCGCAATACCGATCTGGCCCCGATCGCGATTCCCGATCTGGCCCTGATCGGTAGAACTCTGTGGCCCATACTTCTGGGCCAGACCGGACCAGACCGTCTTCCTACGGAAACGCCATCTTCATGCGCTCACTGAATTAGTGCTGGGTATTGTTTTTTGACAGTGCAGTGAATTTCGAATTCTACTCGTTTGTAATATTCTGTCCATTTTTATTGAAAATGCCTAAGGCGAGTACGCCACACTTGTTCAGAGGCATCGAGCACTAGCCAGTATACCTCGAAACCTGCGTGAGGAAAATGAAAGTGAGTAATTACGCTCTGCGGTTCATTGAATCCTAACGTCAAATAAATTAACCATCAATTAACTTGTCTTTTCCCAATAAATGTAAATGAAATGATTATAGATGGTAATGTAAGTGTTCCGGCACTTAATATTGATCAATCCGTTCAATTCTTGAATTTAAATGAGCCACAAAATTTGGAGTATGTGTTCGAAAGTCGAGAAGTATGGTCATATCTCTTTTTCCGCGATGAATGTGAGTGATATGATAAGTGATCAATTTCCACGTTGAAACCGCTGAAACAATGTGGACCACGTTTAGTGGAAAATTTAGCAACAGTATTTATTCTCCTCCCCTGTCTTGTGGATTACGTTTGGGTCAAGGAGTAAGAGCAAGGTAATTCACTGAATACTTTTTACACTGTTTTTTTGTTTCGTTGACATGTAACGGTTCGGAGAGCACGTGGGGCGCTTGTCTCTGAACATTTTAGAACTCTTTTCAACTTTCATCCTATAAATGCTGGCATGAACTGTTTTTATTTCACTTTTTCGGAACCAGTTTAATTATTATTATTCTGAATTATTTGATTGTTTTTGTGGATACCGCATATTTAATTTAATATGAAATACTTCATATCCCTTTAATTTGAAATCAAAATATATTGTATTATCACCAAGATAGTTGAATTTTCAACCCAAAAAGATGAATTTTTAACAAAAACAAATTAATTTTCAGCGGAAACAAATTATTTTCAACCAAACAATTGCACTAACAATCAAATAGTTGAACTGTCAAGCAAAAATAGCGAATTTTTAAGAAAGTTGAACTTTTAACGAAATAATTCAGTTTTCAAGCAAAAATGTTTATTTTCTGAAGACAGTTGAATTTTCAACCCGAAAAGTTGAATATTCAAATAAATAGATGGATTGAGAATCAAGAAAGATGAATTAAAACCCAAATAGTTGAATTTGCAACGGAAAGAAGATATTTTTTGACAAAAAATGGAATGGATAAATTTTCAGGTAAAAAATTACCTTTAAAAAAAACACACAAATTTTCAACGAAAAAGTTTAACTTTCAACCAAGGAGGTGAATCTTTTAAAAAAAGTAAATATTTAACACAGTAGTTCAACTTTCAACTGATTAGTTGAATTTTCAATCCAAAAATATGTACTTCTAACTAAATTATCAAATTCATAACGAAAAAGATGAATTGTCAACAAAAATTTCATTTTCTACCACACGGTTTCATTTTTATAAACAAGTTTCAATTTAAACTTCAACTTTTGAAAAAGTAATTTCAGGTTCATTCAAAAAGATGTTAATTTTAAATCAAAAACAGTTCAATTCAACCTGAAAAGACAAATTTGTCAGAAAATAGATGAATTTTAAGCCAAGGGCATTAATTTACTACAAAAAAGGCCAGTTTTGTTACTCATAAACTCAATTTTTAACCAGAAATGAAATAGTTACATTTTCAATTGAAAAAAATCATTTTTCAAACAACAAAAATCGATTTTTGAACAAAATAGTTCAATTTTTAAATAAAAGACGTTTCGTCAACCAACAAATAAAATTTCTTACAAAGAAGAGCGACTTTCAACCTTAAGAATCTAGATTAAATTTTAATAAAGTATGCAGTTACATTTTTAAGCCAAAAAGACAAATCCTCAACCATATAGATGAATCGTCAAAATTGCAGTTTACAAAATTAATTTCCATGAAAAAAAACGAATTTTCAACAAGTTGAATTCAACAAAAAAGACAAATTTTTAATAGCAACCAAAACATTTATTTTCAACAGAATTGTTGAATTTTTAAGTCGAAAAGATGAATTTTCCTCAAAATACATGATTTTTCTAACAAATAGTTGAATTTTCAAATTATAAAGGATACATTTCTAATCAAAAATGGAAAATTTGAATTTTCAGATAAAAATCACCTTTCTTGATGAAGAATACAGCTATTTTGTTGAACATTTGTTTTCTATATTTCAGGTTATTTAACTTTTTTTCATAAAAAGCAAACCTTCTCCTGGCAACTTATACCATCTACAATAATCTTACGTTTCTTAAAAGTACAATTAAACATTTTTTTCTGAAACCTGTTCTTGACGTGCCCGTACTACTTTAATTTTAACTGAAAATACTGAAGCTATTATATATATTCTCAGCTGTCATTTGTGCTAAATTTGAAATCACGGAAGAGGAGGCTCTAAGCAACATTGAAACCATTATTGAAAATTCCTAAGATTGGGGTGGCCGTCGAAAGGAGAGGACCATGCACTAGTTTCGAGTTCCTTAAGTTAAATGTATGCTATTTCGGTTTTAAATAAATAATAGTTTATAATTTATAATTTTCTCTTTATTCGCGAAATTCATCAAATGAATTATATTGAGACTGATCGGGTACCGATCGGGCACCGATCGGGAATCCCGACCTGGCTTCGGTCTGGGCGTGTGTTTTATCCGCGATCTGGCCCCGATAGAGATTCCCGATCTGAATTTCTGCATGGGATTAGTGGCCGTCCATAACCCACGTGGATAATTTTTTACCACGCTTTGACCCCCCCCCCCCCTTGTGAACAAACGTGGACTTTTAACAAACCTCCCTTAATACAAATTTGAAAAAAATCAAGAAAAAATGAAACAGTAACAGTGGCCTTCCAAAGAGTTGCGCTTAAGGTAGTGTCGTACCGAAAATTAGGTCTCTAAAAAAATGTTTTCTATGATTTTGAGAATTGAAATGATACTATCAGTCATGTCTTATAAAGAGTTACCATTTTTTTAAATTGTTGAATTTTAAAATATCATGGCTTATTTTTTCGAAGAAAATATTCTCCCCAACTCTACTGTTTCTATTTTTTCAAATAAGTGAATAATTTTTGTGATGGTAACCATTTTTTCATTGGAAATAATATTTCTAAATTGATATAAAATTATTAGTAATATTATTTTGATTCTTACAATCATAGAAAAGCTACTTTGCTCAGAGATCTTGTAAGTTCTTCAATTTGCCGCGGCGAATTGCGAAACTGAACGAAAATATCTAGTAGAATCAAGAAGAAAATGTCAAATATAGATATTGGTTTAGATACTGCAACAAATAAAATTTTCGTTTATGAAATAAGATATATATGGACATTGTACATGCTACGTAATTTTTTGTGATATAATTTAATTGATGTTCTTTATAACTTTATAATTTTAGCTTCATAATTTCTGCCTCATATCAAAGCATTTTCGAATGGCCCAGGAAATTTTTTTCGCACGATAGTCTTTATCTCATTCTTGGTTTGCCACGCAGAACGGGACTTGATAATTATTGAATGAATAAGATAGCGAACAAATGGTTTTCTGCATTTCGTGATCATACGACATCGACCTGGTGATCCCAGATAGTGCGTGTCCGATAATATCGGCGTAATTTCTTACACGCCATTACGTTTAATGTCCCACTTTTCATGCAGCAACCCTGAATTTATTCCAACACCGTGACCCGGACTGTGAGAATCCTAGGAAAGGGAATCAGTATTGACGAAACGACATACTCAATTTACTGCGGTTCTGAATAAAGATCTGCGAGTACCCTAAATTGCATTCGACACCCAATGGCGTATCTTCCGTGCAAAAACAATTTTGTATTCTAATTGTATTTTTCAGAGATGAAAGAGGGTATAGCGGGACACACATGTTTTATCCAGGAAAAGCAATATAAAGTCATGAAATACAAAATTCCACGTGTCCCGCTTTATCCCGCACTCTCCCGCTGAGTCCCGTTATACGGTACGTTTTTTTTTTAAATTCCTGCTGAAACGGGACATATTTTAAACGTTTATGGTACTGTTGTCCTTCTCTAAGAAAAGTTAATACCTTAGTACTGATTTGTTCCATACCCGGTACATTTTAATAGGATGTTATTTGGGATTCTATTGGCTCTGTTGTTTAGTATGGTTTTTTGTATTGTAGGTTAGGTTGTTATATTAATTACTAATATGAATTGAAGGGGAAAATTGTCGTGGGTCGTATTTATCATCACAACCCATCCGCATTAAAACAATTAGGGCATGTATAAGAAAAGGGGATGTGAGTTATTTCTGAATACGCCACTGTGCCAGCTGTAGCAAATGACGAGTACCATGCACGATATCGTACGAAATTGCTCACAAAGACGAAGTGCAATATTCTAAGGGTCAAATCGATAACATTCACAGTAGTATTATTTTACAGAGTTACAAAAATGGAGCAAAAAGATTAACACGATATTTCATTTCTGAAAATAAAAGATAGAAATTGAAATAAGAGAACAAAAAATACCATTTATGAATGTTCCACCACTGAGGAATATTTCAGTGTCAATCAAATTTTAGTATCAGCGAAAAATGTATAATACGTTCAATTTAATTCACTTTTGCTTCCTCATAGAGGAAGCTTTGTAATGGTAACATTTTTCAAAATTGTTAAATTCATTTAATTAAATCCTCCCTAATTTAAAAATGTCTAATACAATGTTCCAAGCAATTGTCCGGAGGTATGTGTGTGAATGTGTGGATGTGTGTGTGGATGTGTGGATGTCACGCTTTTTTGTGAACACGATAACTAGAAAACGGTTGCAGATAAATTGATGAAATTTGGAGAGCTTATTTTCCTCACTAATGTCTTGAAACTGACTGAAGGATTTCTAAAAATATTTATTGCATTTTTTTCTAGCACTGAATAATATTTTAAAAATCGGTTTTTTATAGTAAAACTTTTTTCATTCGCATAATTCAAAGTTGATGCAAGGATATAAAAGATTCCTTGGTTCGAAACGAATCGATTGACCTATAATAATAATGCATGTTATCAAAGAGTAGGGAAGTTATGGTAATTTATATATTTTGAAAATCGATTTTTATAGTAAAACTTTTTTCATTAACATAATTTAAAGTTGATGCAAAAACAGAAAAGGTGTGTTGATTCGAGTCGAATCGATTGACCTATAATAATAATAAATGTTATTGAAGAGTAAGGAAGCTATGGTAATGCATAATATTTGAAAATACGGTTTTTATAGTAAAACTTTTTTCATTAGCATAATTCAAAGTTGATGCGATAATGTAAAAGATTCCTTGGTTCGAAACGAATCGATTGACCTATAATAATAATGAATTTTATCAAAGAGTAGGGAAGTTATGGTAATTTATATATTTTGAAAATCGGTTTTTTATAGCAAAACTTTTTTCATTAGCATAATTCAGAGTTGATGCAAAAACAGAAAAGGTGTGTTGATTCGAGTCGAATCGATTGACCTATAATAATAATAAATGTTATTGAAGAGTAAGGAAGCTATGGTAATGCATAATATTTGAAAATACGGTTTTTATAGTAAAACTTTTTTCATTAGCATAATTCAAAGTTGATGCGATAATATAAAAGATTCCTTGGTTCAAAACGAATTGATTGACCTATAATAATAACGCATTTTATCAAAGAGTAGGGAAGTTATGGTAATTTATATATTTTGAAAATCGTTTTTTCATAGTAAAACTTTTTTCATTAACATAATTCAAACTTGATGCAAGAACAGAAAAGATGTGTTGATTCGAGACGAATCGATTGACCTATAATATTAATACATTTTATGTGACTCCGGTGCATTAACGCGTTTTTATGCGACAGCGTAGAGTATCGTAATGTTGTACATTACGATACAGCGGAAGATCACTCTCCACATTACACTCCGCTGTATCGTAATGTACAACATTACGATACTGTACGCTGTCGCAACAAAACTTGTAAATGCACCGTCTTCACATAAAATAATATATGCGCCAATGAGCACAATTCGGGACTTCACGCGACTCGCTTACAATGCTCGCAGGACTTATCTCGCCTCGGCTTCGGTCGTCCTGCGAGTATTGCCGCTTGTCGCGTAAAGACCCTCATTATGCGCCTCGGCGCATAATATACTATTATTGAAGAGTATGGAAATTGTGAAATTGCATAATATTTGAAAACACGGTTTTTCATAGTAAAACTTTTTTCAGTAACATAATTCAAAATTGATGCAAGAACGGAAAAAATCTCTTGATTCGAGGCAAATCGATTGATCTATAATAATAATAATACACTTTATTGAAGATCAGGGAAGTTCTGCTCATTTATAATATCTGAATCATCAGTTTCAAACAGAAAAACTTTTTTCATCGACATAATTTTAAGTTGATGCATGAATAGAAAAGACTTTTTGATCATAAATGTTCAAATAGAGTAATATTATGACAATTCTTGTGAAGAAATCATAAAGCTGGGAAAGGGATAGGGTGCGACAGAAATTTTCCTTTCCATTTTCCAGCTCAAAAAATTATTATTTCGAACGCAAGATTTGATTTGTCTGATTTGTCTTTGTATTTAAAACATTTTTTGTATTAATTAATTTAGCAAAATGAAGACTTTGCTTTGTCTATTATTGAAAAAAGTAACTAATGCTTCCTCTATGAGGAAGAAAATACATTTGCTAACGGGAAGCAAAGTGCTCGTGAAATGAGCACCATATAATTATAAATACAAACAAAGTAGAAACACTCGAGATCGAATTCACAGCTAGTTTAAAACTATACTGGCTTATTTCTTGAGCTGCTGCTAAAGTGTCTTACATTTTATAATATTATCATGAAATTGTTTTTATCGTAGTCGCACGAAAGGTATAAACTTCTGCAAAAAAAAAGAAATTCAATGTTTTTGAAAAACTATAATAACTCTGGAAATAATAACATTTTTAAATTATCAATATATTTTTAGAACTATTTCCCTAGATTCTATCCTAGGGTCAAACTTGGTACAGAAATGCCGCAAATTTCAAATAATGGTGGTACTTACCAAATGTTTTAAAACCATTCCAAACAATAATATTTTTATTAATATCACTAATATTTTCATAAATATCTCTAATATTTATTAAAATACCAATTTCATTTCAAATCAGGCACAGGGGTCAAGCTTAGGGTGTCAGAAGGATTCAAATGTGGATATATGATTTTATAGTGAAAATGAAGGAACAAGTATTTCACAGTTTTGTGTCACATTGTTGTGGACGTTTTACAATCATTCGAAAATTATCTGCGAATTATTCTTAAAAATTTACAGAAAGTTTTTTCAAAATGCAGTGCTTCTCGAACGACTGTAGGCATTTCATACATTTTATTTTGTTATTCGACTTGAAAATTCTTTCTCTTTTAATTGATTCCAAGAAAAATTTGAAAAATGACAACGTGACGGCCATTTATCTAAAATTCTTGAAAGTAGGTTTTCTCAAAAATCATACTTTCTAACGTTTTTATGTTTTTTTTAAACAGCTCTGGTAATGTATACTACATTAGCGCGAGTTTCGTTTTTAGTAAACTACTGCTTCACATTGAAAGAAAAATATTTTTAAAAAATCAAATTTCTGCAATATTCTGGGAAACAACAACAGGTAAAACAATTTTTTCAGATAAAAGTTTAAACCCTCATAGAAGTACTACAGAAAACATTTCTGCCTCTTTTGTGATATTTTGCACGTTTACGAGAAAAAATAAAAAAATAAATTTGAAGAAGCCCCTACAAGACTGATAGAATGTCTTTTTTATATAAACATAAGAAAAAATAAAGAAGGTGGTGCCTTCCAGAAAATCGTCTTTATTTTTTAATCGAATTTTGAAGACATGTAAAGAAGATTTTCAGGAAAACCCCAACTTTTTATTTTTTCCAATATTTAAAAAAGTTTTTGCCCTTATATAGATATGGTGAACCCTTTGAAGAGAATATACCGCGTGAGAAGTTAAAAAAATGTAAGAATTTCTTGAATTTTGTACATTGACTTTAACCTGTGGCATGACCTAGGAAAGTTAAAGCAACAATCTGGCATTTATACCACACAGTCCTTAAAGTCTTATCTTTAATTTTAGCCAATAAAATTTGAAAACTCTTCACGGTTTCTCGAGATACAGCTAAAAATGTCCAAGTCTCAAATGTCAAGTTTCAGTCGGCGATTACCGCTGTCGGCCACCAGAACGGTGGTTACCGAGAATTTCTCAGATTTTGTTTCTTAACTTCAATTCGTGCTATGATTTATAAAGCGTAGGAAAAACTGAGATTACCAGGGTGTAATGTTTGAAAGCTTATCTTTAATTTAAGGCAATAAAACTTCAAAAATATTCATGGTTTCCCAAGATATGACAACTTTCCAAGCGTGTCTGCGTCAAATTTCAGTCAGCGATCACCGCTGTTGGCTAAGCTTAGACATTTTTAGTCGTATTTCGAGGACCCGTCAAGATTTTTTCAAGTTTCATCGGCTTCAATTAAATATAAGGCTTCCAAGATGGTATGGTAAAAATTTAAGATTTTTTCTTCAATATTCCTAGGTCATGCCAAAAGATAAAGTCGAGGTACAAAATTCTAGAAATTCTTGCATTTTTTTGTAACTTCTCGTGTGGTATGTTCTCTCCAAAAGATTAACAATATCTCGACTAAGGGGCATTTGACGCGGAATTTAATATCCTTTCCAACGTTTTTTTTAAACTACTGTCTCCTTTTTTGAACAAGCAATAACGTTTCAAAGTTAGCAGTAATTTTTAATAGTACTCGCTCTGGTCGTACCGACAATTTCTGACGGGAGTGTATACATTTTTGGAATTTTGTGACTTTTTTGCACCAAGTTTCACCTTATGGCAGAATCTAGGGGAAAACTTCTAAAAAAATGTCGGCAATTTAATAGGTTTCTATGGAGACTTGCCTTTAAAATGAGCCCAAGAACTTGAAAAAATGATCATTATTTCCAAAATCGACAATTGATTTCGCTTTGCAGTATCTTTCTATGAAATTGACACTTTCCTTCAATTCAGGCTTATTAGACGCATAATTTTATTATATTCCGCGATATTAAGAACAAGAAATCTCATGTTAATATTAAAAGAATTAAGGCACTTCAGAAACTGTTCATAAAACAGACATGTCAACAATTTCCGCCGGTAGTGTATTAGTATGAATAATTTTCAATTTCATTTTTTAATGTATATCAAGGAATAATGTATATGTAGCATATATTTGGTGCTTATAGTATACTTGAATCTAATTTACTTAAAGAAAATAGAGAAATGTAGAGGTGAATTTATTTCATCTGAATGTGGTTTAGACATTCTTAATAAAAGAATGAAGAAGTGTTTTATCTCTGGGATGAAATGTATCAACCTAAAGAAATTTCAAGATGAAATAGAGCGTCTTAATGGTGACCTCGAAGTAGGAAACTTAGTATCGTTGTAGAAGTGCATGTCACTGGGAATACTGGGATTATGTGCATGTGCAGTCACTCACTCGAAAGTACCGCGACAAGCTGAGTCCTTCTGCAGAACGTCAGACATCCCCTGGGCTTTAACTAATACCTCGAATCGTTTAAACGTCAAGAGATCGTTTTGGATCGTTTAGCCCTGACTGACCACTACCACAGGTCTGTGGTTCCACCCATTCTGATCTCTTGCCACTCCTAAAATTCATTATGGAAATTCCCATTATTGCATTTCACCTTTGAAAGTTCAATATGCATTTCCTTCAATCAATTATCCATGGTGACCACCGATCAGGGTAAATTCAGGGATTTTGAAAAAAATGCAAGAGGCAATTTTGGTAAGAAGCACCTGGAAGCAACTGGAAATAAGAATAAAATCAAGGCTGCCACTTTGGTTACTTTTCATTCAATAAATTAACCCATGGGTTAACCACTACTGAATTCAGGTTTATACCTATTTCTGAATTTTCATAAATTCTTTTGAAATATTTTAGGATATTTCCCAAAATTTGAAGGAATTTGTAGTATATTTCGATCATTTAGGGCAGGGGTCATCAGCGAGGGGAAATTTCTCGACTCCAGCTCCGTTAACACGTGTGGACCGCTCGCTGCGGCTCTCCCACCAAGAGTTTACACTCCACTCTAAGGGTTTAGGGTGGTGGTAAATTCTATTGTATGACGTCAGAATTTACCACCACCCCGAACCCTTAGAGTAGAGTGGAGACTCTTGGTGGGAGAGCCGCAGCGAGCGGTCCACACGTGTTAACGGAGCTGGACTCGAGAAATTTCCCCTCGCTGATGACCCCTGATTTAGGGGTATTAATTCCAAAGGATTTAAGAAATTTTAGGGCGTTTTTAAAGCTTTCAAGGAATTTTCAAGAACTTCAAAAACTTTCAAGGGATTTCAAAAGATTTTAAGATATTTTAAAGGATTTAAAATATTTTCAAGTATTTCAAAAGAATTCAAGGAATTTTTACCAGATTTGAATAATTTGAAGGTATAATTCCAAATGATTTTAAAGATTTTAGGGTATTTACAAAACTTCATAGAAATTTTCAATAACTTAAAAAGTTTGCACGGGATTTCAAAAGATTTTAAAAGGTTTCAAAAAAGTTCAGAAGACCTCAAATAATTTGAAGTATTTTAGGATATTTTAAAAGACTCAAAGACATATTTGTGAGATTAACAAATTTTCAAGGAATTGCCAAGGATTTGAATGATTCTCGAGTAAAAAGATTTCAAAGGATTTTAAAATAATTGAAAAGATTTCAAAACAAACAAATTTCAAAAGATTTCGGAGGATTTGAAATATTTTAGGGTATTTTAGAAGATTCAAAGGCATTTTCGAAAGATAAAATAAATAAAGATAAAACCACTTTTGGTCTCTTTTGCAGTTCAAATAGTTTCCTTGCTCACGTTTTTAAAGTAAATTTAACTGTTCTACAATAAAAACTTTACAACATTAGCATTTTCATGTTTAAATTTTAATGATCACAGAAAATCGGAGAAAATTCAGGGAATTTTGTAAATGAAGTTTTGCGGCCACCCTGCTTATCCTATTCTGGCTTCTCAGACAAATTTTTCGTTCATTCAACAGAATCTTCTGTTTGACTGCATTTGGTTGATTTGAATAAAAGTTTTAATTGACTGAAAAAGATTCGTTTTTAGTCGAGTGAACTCATTTTCTTCAATCAACAATACTTTATATATTTTTTGAATATTACCAAATGTTTTTTTAGTATCTACCAACTTATTTATATCAGGTTAAATCAGTCAAAAGCTTTATTGAAATCCTACAAATTTTACTCGCCAAAATTTTCCGTCGAGTCAACCAAATACTTTGTTCACCATGTAATAACAATGTGCTATGGTTGAACCTACAAAATTTTTTTTTTCATTTAACCGAATATTTTTTCGAGTGTTTAATTGATCAGCCAGAAGAAATTTTCTTAGATCGGAGAATGAAATTTGTGAGAAGTTAGAAAACAATATTTCTGCGGTTTTAAAACCTATAAAGATCATCCAATATTGGCTTACAAGAGGATTTGACTATTGAGGATAAAAAGCATCGAGTTCACCCTGAAAGGCCGAAAACGTCGGTCAAGTATCAATCAAACGCTTTGCAATGCGCGCAACCAATTTGCAACAACGACTTTTCCATCGATCGTGAGCTTAACATTCTTTTTTTTCCTTGTCTACTCGTCGAATCCAACGAGGCGGACTTGTCGAGTACCAATTACGTTGACTTTTGACAAGAACAAAGGCAAGAAAATAGGGAGAAAACTAGAACACGATTGTGCTTAATACCAGTGTCGGTATATTAAATTATAGGCTGAACTGGCATGTCAAGTAAATTCTCGTTGACCCTGTTATACTAAAAGTATAAGAAAACTCCGAAGCAGTTTTAAAATAATATGCGGTTTCAATTATTTTTGCCAGGGCTTCTAAGTATTAATAACTCATAAGCTTCGAAATATATTTGTCAAATTTCAACAAGTTCGACTTTTTTCAGTAGATTTGTTGTATATTAAAGAATATATATACTGCTGTTATTTTCAAAAAATAAAAAATATATTGAAAAAAATTAAAAACATTTTTGGTTTGAAAATCGTGTATGTGTAACACAGTCGAGTTCTATAAAGGTATAATAAGTCATTCTTATTATGAAATATAAATAATCACATAATCTCATGTGCGCTTAAAATTTTATAACTTTTTCGCTTCCGTGGCTCAACTCCCGATGTTTAAGGTTTATATGCAAATTGTAAAATTTTAAATGATTTGACATTATTCCTATTACCATAATTCGTCAAATTAGAAAATTTCCAGTTTCTAATTTTATCATTTGAAATGCATAATTTTTGTGTTTGAAAATCGGAAATTTTGAAAGGCGGACGATATTCTAATATCTGAAATTACTCCCATACGTTGAAGTTCTTCAAAGTATGATTTCATTGAAAATGTAATTAGTTTTAGTACCTCTACGTAAAATCGTGTAATTTGTAAAGTTTCAATATTAAATTCTTGAATATTGAGTGCTTCCACATTGAAATTTAGTTACATGAAAATTGCGATTTGAAATGTTTGAAGTTATAGAGGCCATCCCTAAATTACATAACAACTTTTGGGTGCGGGGGGTCGGAAAAATGTTACGATATATTACATAGTGTTAAGGGGGGGGGTATTACTGTTACGTCATACTTTTTAACAAATCAATTCTATAGAAAATCCATGTTTTCAAAATTGTATATAGTAGGGGAGAGTGGGGTATGGTATCCGTGTGGGGCATAGTGTCAATTCCAAAAAACTGAAATATTTTAAGCATGAAAATATTAGATTCTAATAGGTGAAATATTTCTGTGAACTTCTGTTATCATAAATTATTTTTATAAACGTTCTAAATATATTGAAATTAATATAATCTTGCAACATGACATATGGGGCATAATGTCTGAAAAATTTAGTGGTGATGGTAACAGTGCTTGATAACAGGTCGGTAATTTGATCGATAATGTAGAAAAACTCAGTAAGCTACTTATCTTATGAATCTCGTAATTTTAATATTATTCTGACAGTATAGGTATATGTCTGTGTCTAATGAAATTCGAGATTGTAATAATCAATAATAGATAACCAACACGTTATTTGAAGTTATAATTTATAATAATATTAATACGGTAAGTACCAAATTCACGTTTTATTCCTTTGAAATATACATTCATGTGAAATACATGATTATAACCTACAAATATGACAAATTGTTGTTGTAAAGGTTATACATGTATTTCCATTTCTAATTATTATGTTCTATTAAAATATATCTGAAAGAGTTCTCTTCACTTAACCACTCAATTTCAAATTTCATTTCTCATTTACACGGAAAAAATAAGTTGTCGAAACTTCACTTGACTAGTCAACCATTCTAGGATAGGCCACTTTTTTGTTAGAATCTCGTATAATTTTGATTAAAGAACCGCAGACTTCATAGAAAAAGTGAAAAAAGTCATCGAATTATTGGAGGACAATCTAGGAACATCAGTTTTTGAATTTTTATTCAGCAGATTTTGACAAAGTTCAAGGCAAACGTTCAATTGTTCATAAAAAGTCCTCCAGATTCCAAACGAGTTGGAATACAATAACTCTAGCACAGAAACGAATAACTGATTTATAAGTTGTCGAAGAATTCGTTGACTGTCTTCTACATATCTATATATTCACAATGTACAGTCACATTGGATGCTCAGGTGAAGTTGGTATATGTATCAGTCTGAATGGATTCGCGGTCACCGGCAACGAACAAATGAGCGCGGATTTAAATTTGACTTTTCACTGACATTTGTGCAAAATATTCAACGTGTTAAGTTAGCCGTGGGGTCTAGTGGTTAGGGATAAGTTGCGTTCGATAGGCGTTAGGTAGTTCGAATCCCGCCGCGAAATTTCTTTCGATTTTTCATAGGTTCGTGTGTATCTGTAAAAATAAATATAACTTAAGCGTGAGTCTATGTGAATAACAATATAGTAAATATAACCGTGGAATATATATTTTTTTAACTTGGCTATACTGTTTTCTAAAAACTCGTTAGGAGTCATCGAAAGATTCATTGACTGGCTTCGAAGCATTAGTGTATCAGTGTTTCAAGAACTCTATTCCTCTGGTCTTCACATTTTCATTGAAATTTTTTTGTACTTTCGACAACTCTTTCTACTTTTTAAACATTTATCAATCAAGGTTTGTAAGACGATTCTTCCAATTTATGACATACGTTTAACCCTATCCTAGAGTGGTTGACTCAGTCATTCAAAATTTCAACAACTAATTTTTTCCGTGTAGAAGAGACCAGCATGTGAAAATTTTGGAAAATTAAATTGAAGTATAAAACAATTTTGAAGTAAGAAAATAAATCAATAGGAGTTTTGGTTGCATAGAAATTATTTTTCAAACTCTGAAATTTTGCTCCATGAGAAGGTACCCTTGTACTTAGACAATCCTAAATCCTCACATATTTATTTCCTTCTTGAATTAAATTTCAATATTTCTCTTTTCTGTCGATATTTCTTAATTTAGGATGGAAATAAAATATGATTTAAATTCAGTAAATAGGATTTTGAATATTACTGATCAATGTCTGTTTGAATTTTCGCGCTTTTGGTGCCTGTCTTTATCATTATTATTATTATTATTATTATACCATTAAGCCATTTCCTTTTCGGGGTAGGCGTGACTTGCTCGGTTGGAAAATAGTGAATAGGTATATAGGTATAAAGTAGGTCGGTATATGGGTATAGGGTAGATGGGTATATAGGTGTTAGGTATAGATGTTTTAGATTGATCTGGAGTTCTCGTGTTATTTATATAAATGACACGTTCACTCCACAACACTGCTCCGATCCAGGTTGCTGATCAATCTCTCTAGCGATCACCCCAAGTGAGGAGCCTCACAAAGTTGTTATGCATGGTTCCCCACTTGGGCTCATTAGTATCCTAGGTCTTTTTTTCAGGCATCATTCACTTTATTGTCACTCTGTTTACAAACTATTTGTCGCCACACTTTTCTGTTCTGGCATACTACTCTAGCTTCTTTCACGTCCATGCATTTTTTCATGCAAGCTCTTGTGTTTCTATGGCTTCTTATGTCTCTTCGGATTAGTGTCTCATTCAGAGATTCTATTCTAACCATTCTTTCGGCGGTCTACCTCTGGTCATTCTGCCATTTACTTTACTTTTATACACTTGCTTGGTCAGTCGTTCATCTTTCATTCTTTCAAGATGCCCGAACCACCTTAGCTGATTTCTTCCCCAAATGTCAACTAGTGTCTCTCCTGTACCACATTCTTTGAGGATTGTCTCGTTTCGGACTTTGTCCATCAGTGTTTTCCCGCGTATTATGCGCAGAGGTTTCATGCCGATCGCGTTGATTTGACTCCTGTCATTTTCTTGACAGGTCCATGTCTCGCTACCGTATAGTACAGTCGGTACGAAAATAGAGTTATGTATGGCCATTTTAGCTTTTTTTGATGTTTTTATTCGTGAGGATGGACCCTGCTCTACCGATAACCTGCTTACCCTTATTTATGCGCCTATCTAATTCCCCATCTATTTTTCCGTCGCTAGTGAAGAGGCTACCCAGATATACGTACTTGTCAACTTGTTCTAATCTCTCATCATTTAGGACAATGTTGCATATTGTTTTCTCACTTTTTCCCTCAAACACCATGATTTTCGTTTTATTCACGTTAATATTGAGGCCCATGTTCTTCATGCTTGTATTATGTTTATTCAACATTCTTTGCAAGTCCTCGATTGATTCTGCCATAACAATCTTGTCATCTGCGAAAGCTAACCCACGTACCTTGACGGTTTCGAGATCTACACCTTCTTCGTCGACGAGGGCAGTTCTTAGACACTTATCCATGAATATGTTAAATAGCCACGAGGATATGACGCATCCTTGCTTCACGCCTTGCATAATATCGAACCAGTCACTCAGTTTCCCATTTACCTTTACACACGCTTTACTACCTATATACACGGAAAAAATAAGTTGTCGAAACTTCACTTGACTAGCCAACCATTCTAGGATAGGCCACTTTCTTTTTAAAATCTCGTATAATTTTGATTAAAGAACCGCAGATTTCATCGAAAAAGTGAAAAAAGTAATCGAATTATTGGAAGATAATCTAGGAACATCAGTTTTCGAATTTTTATTCAGCAGATTTTGACAAAGTTCAAGGCAAACATTCAATTGTTCATAAAAAGTCCTCCAGATTCCAAACGATTTGGAATACAATAACTCTAGCACAGAAACGAATAACTGATTTATAAGTTGTCGAAGAATTCGTTGACTGTCTTCTACATATCTATATATTCACAATGTACAGTCACATTGGATGCTCAGGTGAAGTGGTATATGTATCAGTCTGAATGGAGTCGCGGTCACCGGCAATGAACAAATGAGCGCGGATCTAAATTTGACTTTTCACTGACATTTGTGCAAAATATTCAATGTGTTAAGTTAGCCGTGGGGTCTAGTGGTTAGGGATAAGTTGCGTTCGATAGGTGTTAGGTAGTTCGAATCCCGCCGCAAAATTTCTTTCGATTTTTCATAGGTTCATGTGTATCTGTAAAAATAAATGTAACTTAAGCGTGAGTCTATGTGAATAACAATATAGTAAATATAACCGCGAAATATATATTTTTTTAACTTGGCTATACTGTTTTCTAAAAACTCGTTAGGAGTCAACCAAAGTTTCATTGACTGGCTTCGAAGCATTAGTGTATCAGTGTTTCAAGAACTCTATTCCTCTCGTCTTCACATTTTCATTGAAATTATTTTGTACTTTCGACAACTCTTTCTACTTTTTAAACATTTATCAATCAAGGTTTGTAAGACGATTCTTCCAATTTATGACCTACGTTTAACCCTATCCTATAGTGGTTGACTCAGTCAATCAAAATTTCAACAACTAATTTTTTCCGTGTACATAGATTGTTTATATTGCTTTTAGGAGCCCTCCATTTACTCCATACTCTTTAAGGACTTCCCAAAGTTTACTTCTATTTACCTTGTCAAATGCTTTTTCTAGGTCAATAAATGCACAGAAAACTTTCTTTCCTACTCTCAAGCTTTTTTCTGTGATCTGCTTTAGGCTAAATATCTGATCTGTACATGACCTTCCTGGCATAAATCCACTTTGGACTTCCCATATCTTCTCTTTTGTAATTTCCATTACCCTACGGATAAGTATTTTAGAGTATATTTTACTTACTGTACTTAGTAGGCTGATACCTCTGTAATTACTGCAGTTGCTTTTATCTCCCTTTCTTTTGTATATTGGTACAATAATCGCTTTTCTCCAATCGTCTGGGACTTCTCATGTCTCGAAACATAAATTTATCAATTCGCATAACCTCTGAGGTATGTACTCGCCACCGCATTTAAGCATTTCAGCGCTAATACTGTCTATAGCAGCAGCATTACCGTTTTTCAAGTTCTTAATTATATCTCTGACCTCAGTGACACAGATTTTTTCAATTGGGTTTTCTAATGCATTATGTTCTATGTCGCAGTTTTGTTGTCCTATATCTTCACCTCCTAATAGTTCTTTAAAACAGTCTTTTAAAGCGTCTACTATCCCTTCTATATCATATAGCATTTCACCTTTGCTGTTTCTCATGCTGTCAAACTCTGTACTTTTACTTTCCTTCAACTGTTTATATAATAGTTCCATAATTCCTTCAAAGTAGTTTTGTATTTTGTTCTCTTCTTCTGTTCTGGGTTTCTCTTTGCTCTCTTTGACTAATCGTTTAACTTTCCTCTTTTTATTTATTTAATTTTTTTTTATTGATCAATGTCTGTTTGAATTTTTGCGCGTTTGGTGCCTGCCTTGATAATAAGAAAACATTTATTCAGTGTTGATCATGTCTCCAGTAATTTTTTTCCGTTACATTATACTCTCAAGAATTATTATATTGTATACTTTCTATTCTATAATGTACATATTCTTGAAATGAACCGGCAGTAATATGACGGACACTATACCTCATGGTATGGGGTACGCTGACCGAAATGCAAGATCAACGAATTAGTTAAATATCTAATAACGAAGCAGTTAAAAGTCGGGTTTGAGTAATGACATATGTAACCGGACAATAAGAGCTTTTCACAAGAAAATGCAGACATCAAAATCACAATTGGATTATAATTTACAGGATATTTCATTCAAAGCCTGACACCAGTTACATTAGTTACATTAAATTAACACCAGTTAGATTAGTTTTTTTATTTTTTCCGCTCTAAATTTGACGACTGATTGAACAGGAAGTAAAAATATCTAAAACCTTAAGGTAAAGAATTTCAATCTTCTAAATTGTTGTTGAAAATATACAGTTATAGCACTATTTACTGAAATAATTCGTGAAGAAATGCGGCACGCTAATGCAGAATTTTATCTCTAAAATGAACTACAGGAAATTTGATTCTAACCTTTTCTAAATTTTGATTTTAAAGATCAAAAGTCGAGAGTATTTTGAAGAGTTACAACTGGAAAATCCGAGAAAAATTCTTGAGTTTTGAAAATATACAATTGAAAATTAGTCAATTTTCAAGATTTTCAACGTTTTTTTATTAGTTCAAGTTTGAAAATACACAATTAAAATTTCTTGAATATTAACGCTGCGCAATTTAAAATTCTTCCGTTTTAAGATGCACAATTAAAGATTCATCCATTTTGAATATTTACACATTAAAATGATGTAATTTGAACGTTTTTGAAAAGAATATATAGTTCAATGTTGAAGGTTTACAACAGAAGGTTCTTCAATTTTTAAGATGTTCAATTCAAAGTTCTTGAATTTAAAAATGTATAAATGAAAATTCTTGAAATTGTATGATTTTGGAGAACAAAAGTCAAGGAACTTTAACCTTGAATCTTCCAAATTGAAAAAATTTCGAATGTAAATCGTCAGAATTTCAGAATTTTAAATTGTGGAACATAAAACTTGCATCATTTGTAATTATTTATATAAATTTTCAAAATGAAAAAGTATTCAATTTCAAAGATTTACCATTCAAATGTCGAAAGTTTTAAAGAGTTGCAATTGAAAAGTCTTAAATTTTGGAAATATATAATTGAAAATTATTTAATTTTATAGATTTATATTTTAAAAGTATGTAATTTAGAAAGATTTTTCAAATAGTTCAATTTTGAAAGTTCACAACTGTGAAAATTCTTCAATTTTAACAATTTTCATTATAAAATTTTTCTATTTTTAAGATTTATAATTCAAGATTCATTAATTCGAAATGTTTATAATTCAAAATTATGTAATTTTGAACGTTTTTTAAAATGTGTAGTTCAATTTTGAAGATTTACACGGTGAACTTCTTCAATTTTTAAGAATAGCAATTGAAGACTTCAATATTTATTGTTTATAATAGAAAATGATGCAGTCTCGAGTATAAGGTTACTAAATTGTATTTAATAAGACTACTTACTTTTTCAATAATTTAAACAAAGAACTGTTTTAATTTTAAGCGTATCTTATGATGAATTTTTCAATTTCGAATACCTTCAAATTCAATTATTTTGAATCTGCAGAACCATTAATTCATAACTTTTTCGTAACGACCCACAAGTTATATATATCTTGTCATTCTAGCAAGAAGAAATAGGAAAAAAAAACTAGAATTTAGCTCTTCACTTGAGTCGGGCAGGTTTGGTCTGACATTTTTTGCTTCGCTTATAGCTTTTCTACGTCTGCGATGAAAGTCACAAAGATATGAATACTATGAATAGACATGGTGATGAGTTCTATACCAGGGTCGCATGCCAGTCAAGTAGTTTAAAGCAGACTTTTTTCTGTATGCAACTTCAACATTTTGAGCTTATATTAAATAATGCTAATGATAATTCGACAAATAGAAGACTAATAATTATGACTCATACTAATTTTCGTAATATTTTTCTTATACCAAAAAAGTTCATATACAATTCTCACGTGACTCTTGAAGTGAATTCTCCTTGAAGTAATTAACTCTTTGTTTTAGCACTTAATAGAAATAAAATAATAGATGGAAAACAAAACGACTTGTAAGTACGCAGTATTGTATTTGTTCGTCATTGGAAATCAGTGAGGAATGAGGATGTTAAAGGGAATGACTGTGGGGGCAGTTTCACACGTGCCAGGCCTATTATTGTGTATGCCAAAAGCATTAACCCCCTTGCGAGTGGCACACTTGTGGGGAGGTGCGTTTATAGCAGCCCAACCCTCGGTACAGGGCTACCTAACTACCTATGTCCCATATATCAATAGTCAAGGACGAAGGACACATCCATTAGGCTTAGGCCTCGCGAAGGCCCAGCTGCTGCATACAGTACAAGGACTCTCTTTATATCCCCAAAAAGTCACAGAGGATCAGGATCGTAAAATTTAATGTCATACCATCAAATCGGACGCAGGACTTCACTTCTAAAGATAAAGGCAACTGTTCTGTCCTGCCGGTTGTATTTTATTTTCGATTATAGCTGGTCTGCAGAGAATTATGTTTTGCAAAATTGGAAATTTATGAATGATAATTTTCGATATTGTAAAATGTACCCAAGTATATCATTCTCTCTTTATTATAAAAAGATCTCCCCATCGACACTGCTGCTATTTCAGGAATTGGGGATGTTTTTAGAAGATAGTAGAATATTGTACTAAATATACTGACCAAACCAATAACATACACCCAATTTGTTTGCATCTTTTTAGAAACGATTGTGCAATATTGTAGTAAATATACTACCCTAACCAAAAATGGTCCCAATTTTGTGTATGGTTTTGGAAAAGATGTAGAATATTGTACTAAATATACTGGCCAACCAAAACATAAAACCGATGTGCCACAATACCCCATGTACTATATTACGTAATGTGACATATTGCCCTATGTGCCACTTTTCTCCATATCCCATCACTCAGAGAATTACCCTCTTGTGACAAAAGGAAGTTTCTTCACGTAAATGGAATTTCCTCTTAAATTTAAGGTTGAAAGGGTTTTTATTTGTCTCAACAGGAATCCTTTCGCAGCAAAAATTTTCCTTATGCGACTAACTTCGCCTACTCTTGCAGACAAATAATTCTGTTTGTGTACAAAATTATTCACCTCGTTCAAAACAAAACAGGCAAGAGGACCATGCTTTTGTCTCAAGACAGCTTTTTCTCTGAATGATATTATATATGTATGTAATACTAGAAGACCCGACAGACGTTGTCCTGTACACACGTCTTAAATTTGATAATTTTAAACTTTTTACATTTTCCAGTGGACTGAATTGTGAATCTAAACCATTCTCGAATCCACTGGAACACACACACAAAATTTCATCAAAATCGACAAACTGAACAACAAGGAGTTCAGTCACATACACACGGACAAAATATATATATATATATATATATATATATATATATATATATAAAGATTATTATTATTATTAAATATAGACCAGATTAAATAGGCCAGAATTAATAATATTATTAAATATAGACTAGATGACCCACGCTACCCCATGTACCATGTATTTTTTCCATACAATTTTTATTTATTAGATATAATATTTTATAAAGTATGGAAGGGAATCTCCAATGATAGTATCTTAAATAATCAGACGTAAAAATAGCGCAATATGCGTAACCGCCCAACGTGATTAACCATAAGAAATAAAAATAAAATGTTAAATGTTTTAAAGAATATTTTGAGAAAAGATAGTATGATATTTTACTACACATACTATTCTACGAACAACTCTTCATTTCTGCTGACCATTAATATTTAAAGACAAAAATTGTAATTTGTAACATTTTTAATATAGAACCTTTTATAAATGGAATACAAATTTTTTAATTCAAATGTTCACATTTTGAATTCATTATTCTCAGGGTAGCCACAGCCTAATTTATTTAAAAAGCAGGCTATGTCCAGTGCCGAATAATTGACTGTGCTGGAAAACGAAATGGACTAGTTGTTTCGATATTTTGGGACATTTAGTCAAATATATGAGAAATATTTGACGACTCATCCCAAATTTCGGAACGACGAGACGCGTCGTTAAAAAAAAGGAAAAAAAGCGACCTAGTTAAACCGCAAATGTTACCAAAACATACTCATTAATAATAGTGCAGTCAAATTAGCCGAAAAAGGCCATTTGCTTGAACAAATTAGAGACACAGAGATCTTTGCTTTAAAATATTTGAATGGACGTCCTTTTGAAGCTCTGGAAAGTTCGAGGCTGATTTCTCATTAAATTATTTGTTATTAACTAATAATGTAAACTCGCAAAACATTTTCTTAACATGTTTGCTTGGATTGTTATTTTCAATTAATCGGTAGGTAAAAAATATATAGAACTTTGTTCTTAGAGTATAAAATAAGCTTTAAATGAGCATTTAGAAAATATCCTACGACGAATATTCTACGAGATATGAATATGTTAATTAACATTGTGCGTTTTTAGTTAATGCAAAGCGTTGATGAATTTTCATTGCTGCAAACAAATCGCAATCGCGTTTTTGTTATTGAATTCTGAAATTGGTTAGTTCAAAGTATTAAAAAGCATTTTTTTGGGATTTCAAAATCGAAAAAGAACACAGTGTTTAAGATGTCAACCAAATTTTAAACATTGTTTATACCAAATTTTTATAATATAATATATATATTATAATATATATATATATATATATATAATATAATATAATATATTTTTTCTCTAATGCTATACGTGCACTATATGTGTTGCGGAAAAATATTATTTAAACAAATTTTATAAACAATTCCACAGAACAAAATCAGAATCTTTTAATTATATTCAATCAATTTTAATTACAGAGCTAAATTCAATTTATTGAAAGAAAAATGGCTGAAATGATATTTTTATTTTAATAAGGACTTTAACTAAAAAAGTTACTAAAAAGAGATTTTAAAGAAAAAAAGTGACTGATTTCCATATTTTCCCTGATCTGCGGCCACCTTGTTTAAGGTTTTATGTATAAACACTCCTTTTTCTAATGATAGATCAGGCAGTTGGGTCGGTACAGTGGATTTCTGATTTGCGGATGGTAAACGGAATCTTCCGCTGGAACTGATCAGAGCGAGTAAAATGAGAATTTAGATAAAATTATTATAAAAATATTAATATATTCGAGAAAATTTCAGAACATTCCGCACGAGCCTAAAATTTCTTCGTTATCGGTTAAAAAGTTAATCACATGAAGTGTGGAAATAATTAATTATTTTATGATCGCTTTCATGAAATATTTAAAAATTGGTTGAAGCGCACAGCACGAATACACCGACAAAATTTCTACATTATTTGAAAAACGTAATATATATTTGTGAAATAGACAACGGTATGTCTGATGCACGGATCTTCATACCTTTGAATTAGCTATATCTAACTTGATGGGTTCCAAATGTCATAAAAAATCGAAACATCATGTTCAACTTTTTGGTGAGAAAGAAAATCGACAAAATTATATAAATTTGAAAAATAGTTTTGAGAAATATAAAAATTCTTAAACCAGTTCTGAATTTTTGTTCCTATTTAATTAGCGCAATATATTCAGACTTCTAACATTGTTAATTCTGATATAGAGTAATTGGTACAATCTCATTGGCCACCTCCCAATGATTGGCCACCTTATTTAAATATACTCGTATGAAAGAATACTCACAAATAATACTACTAATAAATAGTACAGGTAGAAGCGCAAACAATTATTATGCAGCGTATTTGCCAAGCTAGGTTAGTGCAGTGTAGTGCATTTAAAAGCCAGAGTAAAGTAAACCCGAGAGTTAACCCGGTGATGCTGAATGGGTAAGAAATTTAAACGAAAAGCTGTTGAGGCTGTTGAGTGCCCGCGTGTTGAGAATTATTTTTTTTTTAAACAGTTACGTTAGATTTCAGTAAATTAAAAAAAAATTCTAATTGAATTTGATGAATTAATATACACTATAGTAGTATTCTAACCTTAAAATGATGATAAATGGGGGCCAATCAATGACCTCTTGAATTATGAGGAAACATATAGTGATTGGCCACAATATCTAAAAAGCAAATAGCTAATATCTTTGCAAGAAGGAATTTCAAATTGTTTAAACTTTTTGTAGACTATTTATATAATTTTTTGTCACTTTGTCTTGCGAAAAATGAGTGGGAATCATGTTAAAAATAATGTTTGGCTTTGGCCAATGATTAATGATTATACGATTTAGTTTCTAATCAACTGTGCTTTCAAAATCAGTAATCTATAACCTGATGTGGCCAACGAGGTAGCCAATAACTGTACTTTACCACTTTTCAGTGGCCCATCATACAATCATGGGCCCATATTAATCACTGTGTTGTTATGGCCAATGATTGTGTTTTCTGACACTATTGTTACTTTTTCAAAATATAAGTTATCTACTACTTTTATCGTTGAACCTACTGTGGTAACTTGAATCCTTATTAAATATATTATCTGTCTGTGTATTTTAGAATTTCGTTCGACGCTTATAGTATTTTTTACAAATTATTAAGCTGGAAAAATTGCTCAAGTGGCCAATGTTTGTACCCGTTACCCTGTTAGACTATTTCACAATCACTACTTAATCATTAATACAGCAAAATACAAATACAAGATACAAATCATTAATACAATGCCTTATCGTCTGCTATCTCGAATACTAGGTATGCAAAATGTATTGATGTCCTGATGAAAATCATGATTAATGCAATTTTAAAATAAAATATGATAGATTATCGGATTTCGAGTTAATTCTCGGAAAGAGGAAATTTCCTATTTTAGTTATGTAGTATTTTAAAGTTATTGCGAAATAAAATATGAAATATATAACAAAAAGCCAAAAAAGTTTAGTCCAATACTTTTTCAAAATTTCTTATTATAAAAAAAAAATAATAAATCCAATATCAGGGCAATCAAAATCTGGTTTAATTTTCATATTTAAGACCGGCATTCATGTTTTTATAATAATAATAGTCGCAGTGTCAATAATCTAATATTTTCCACGAACCATAGCCTCAAATCACGTTGTAAACTTTTTAAATACTTAACTTCTGCATAACCTCTGACAAACATCTTCTCCGTCGATTTTTTAGTATAATTTATTTCGTCTAAAATGTCAAGAGTAATCCTTACGTAATTAGTGGACGCTCCCTAAACAAAAAAAAAAAAGGATTTTTACTCTTTCGCAGAATAAATCCAACAACTGATATTTTATCACATAATTCTTCTATAAACAGACCTAATAATATCTTTGTTCTTAAGATTTATAAAATGTATTCATTAATAATAATATTCAAAATAAATTATGCTTCAAATCAATGTATTAAAGATTTTGCTAATATCACTGGTTCTTTCTCAACCACATTCGTGGCCAGATTAAAGATAAATATCACTGGTTCATCTATAAATTTTTCCGTATGCATTTTTAATTGAACAACGTCAGTCTCCTGGATCTAAAGAAAATACCACAACCATAATTTTTGTATTAATTACCACTCATACAATGCACCTATACATAATAGCCTCCCATGAACAATTAACAAAGGGCTCTAAAAATTACCATCTCATCGGATTCTGTATAAACAGAATGAAACAAAAACTATAAATCGCAACTGTTGGAAACTTTTTTATTTCAACAAACACGAGAGAGTAGAAAATCGAATGGATAGCTAGAGCTTGATACTTACTGATATTTTCATGTAAAATATATCGTTGGAAAAATGAAGAGGCGCAAATGTAATTGAAAAAAAACTGATTGAAAAGGAAGAAGGAGAGGATCCATAACCAGAGGTTTGTGCTCACCGAAGAGTTGTAATTACAAAATGCTTCCCGAACAACCGCAACCTCATCCTCATGGTAAAGTTCGCCTGGGAGAGCTGAGGTCCCATAGGATAGGTGCCATCCAGGACGTAAGGATAAACGAGAAAACGTAACGAGCGGATATTACCCCCGGGGAATGTCCGTTTGTGACGTTCTAATTCCTGAAAGTCTGCCTTGCCTGCTGGTCAGTACATCACATTTAGAACCAAAAGAACGGACAACTTCCGGTCGTCGGATGCAACGGTACTCTACTCTACTGCAGTGTCTACCTCCGGAAGCGGTCAAAGTTTATTCCCACGAGACAAGGTTCGAATAGCAGCTAGATACTCACTTCACGGTGATCTGTTTGAGAAAGTTTGTTAAACATGCATCGGCCCAATTGAGCGACATGTGGAAAGAAAAAAAATAAGAACATTATATTTTCAAATTTTCATTTAAAGCTCTAACTTTTCATTTCATATTGCTCAGGGGAACGTCTATTAGTTACGAAATGACGATTTTTAAAATTTTAGTTCCCCTTACTATACTTATTATAAGGATTCATTAAATTGTTGTGCCCCCTTCCCCTTCTTAAGCAAGATCCTATATTTCTTACTCGATCTATCAAGATTATATCAATTATTTTCACTGTAAATGTGATTTCAAGGGATTAAAGATTCTTGATCTCCATTACATTTTAATCCCATCTGATTATGGTATGTTTCGAGATAATCTCGATTTTGTCTCCAAATTGTCAATATGCATCACTAATTTGAAAGAATTAAAAAAAAATTGAAATATTTCGAAAGAAGTCAGAGGATTTCAAAGGATTTTTAAAGATTTCAGAAGATTTGCAAAGAGTTTAACGATTTTTTTTACAGATTTTAGCGGATTTGAAGAAAGTTAAAGGGCTTTCGATGATTTTACGGGACTTAAAAGCATTTCAAGACATTTCGAAACATTCCAAAGTATATCCACAGATTTCTAAGGATTTCGTAAGATTTCAATGAATTTTAAATGGATTTCAAAAATTTCAATGGATCTCTTCATATTTCGAAATATTTCATGGAATTTCAAGGATTTTAACCGATTTTCAGAGAGCTTGAGGGATTTTCATGAGATTTTCATGAATCCAAGTGATTTCAAGGATTTCAAAAGATTTCACGGGTTCGCAAAGAATTTTAAGGGAATTTCACAGTTTTTGAAGAATTTCAAGGGATTCCCAGAGAGCTCAATTTTCAAAAGGGATTTTAAGAGATTACCGTCCCAGCGGGACGGTAATCGAAAAAATATAAGTTGAAATAACTGATTGCGAAAAAGTTGTTCACTGGGGTTTAAGAAAGATTTTCTAAAAATTTGAAAAAAATCGGTAAAAAATTGTGGAAATGGCAGCGAATTGAAGTCAAAACACTCATCCGCTGGAGCGTTTTGTTGTTGTTTTGCTGCTGCTGCTTTGTGACCTCAGTAAACAAGGCCGATAACCAGGAACACTCCAGCAGCGGCAGAGTGTGTTGATTTCAACTCGCTGTCATTTCCACAATTTTCGACCAATTTTTTTCAAATTTTTAGGAAAAATTTTCTTAGAGCCTATTGAACAACTTTCTCGCAATAAGTTATTTCAACTACCATTTTTCCGATGACCGTCCCGCTGGTCGAATTTGGCAAAACGTGGTTTTCATTCGGAATTAATTTGTTACTGAACAGCAATAAACATATTACTTTTTTAAATAAAGTGCGTTGTTTGTAGTGATGTCTCACTTATTGAGAATATGCCATGAAAATTTCAAGCATTTTTATTGACAAACGGCTGAATAATCGCAAATTGTGTTTTATAAAACATGCACGGAAAAATAAGTTGTCGAAACTTTACTTGACGAGTCACCCATTCTAGGACAGGCCACGTTTTTTTTAGGATCTCATCTAATTTTGATGAAAAAACCGCCGACTTCATCGAAAAAGTGAAAAAAGTCAATGAATTATTGGAACACAGTCTGAGCACATCAGTTCTCGAATTTTTATTCCGTAGATTTTGAGAAAGTTTTAGACAAGCATTCAATTTTTTTTTAAAAAGTCCTCCGGATTCCAAAAGATTTGAAATACAATAACTCTAGCAGAGAAATGAATAACTGATTTATAAGTTGTCGAAGAATTCGTTGACTGTCTTCTACATATCTATATATGCACAATGTACAGACACATTGGACGCTTGTGTTAACACGTAGTGTCGCTTAGGTGAAGTGGTATACGTATAAGTCTGAATGGAGTCGTGGTCACCGGCAATGAACAAATGAGCGCGGATTTAAATTTGGCTCTTTACTGGGATTTGTGCAAAATATTCAATGTGTTAAGTTAGCCGTGGGGTCTAGTTGTTAGGGATAAGTTGCTTTCGATGCGTCATAGACATAGGTGTCAGGTAGTCTATGTGAATAACAATATAGTAAATATAACCGCGAAATATATATTTTTTTAACTTGGCTATACTGTTTTCTAAAAACTCGTTAGGAGTCATCGACAGTTTCATTGACTGGATTCGAAGCATTAGTGCATGAGTGTTTCAAGAACTCTATTCCTCTGGTCTTCACATTTTCATTGAAATTATTTGGAACTTTATACAATTCTTTCTACTTTTTAAATATGTATCAATCAAAGTTTCTGACGATATTTTGTTTTACGTTTCGAAAATTATAATGTGTTTTGGTTGAAGTTGCTGCCTTTTTCCGTAAAACTATTTTTTCGAGACTTCTAGTTAGGGGCCGTTCAAAAAATACGTGACGCCTTTAGGGGGGAGGGGGGTCACCTCGATCGTTACGCTAATGTAAAAGTTACATACACTTTCTATAGAAAAAGCTTTATGTAGGGGGGGGAGGGGGGGGGGGTCAAGATTTTCAGAAAAAAACGTTACGTATTTTTTGAACGGCCCCTTATGCCTTTTAGCTGATAATGCTCGATAGATCCCACTTCAATTATTTCCGTGGTAGAAAAATCTTATTTTTCGACTTTTTGCAGCACTGCCTTTTTCCATATAACGAATGGCAGACTATTATAGTATCCAATAAAGCTTTATAATTTACAAATTTCTATTGTACGAGTTTCAACGAGACATTAGTCAGCATATTTCGTTGATAAAAATGGAAAGGTCAGTAATCGAGAGTTCTAAGAATGATGCACTCGAGAACCGTTGAGGCGTGCAGTAAAGTGTAAAAAAAGTGAGCACGCATAATTACCGCTACCTAGAGTGTGTATACTATATATATATATATATATATATATATATGTATATGTATTGTCGATATCGAGGAAGCTTGTTGCTGATCTCTCGTTCAGACCGAGCAAAGTAGTTTGCGGATGTTAAGTGTCAGCCTCTGACTCCTGCGAAAGGGCCAGGGGTTAAACTCTGAAGAGGCCCTACTTTGTCGGTCATCGAAAGAGAGGCAAAGAGAGACTTCCAGGAATATTCTATCTTCTGCTTCTACACTCTGCAACCTTCTATCGTTCCACATCTAGAACGTGCATGCTCGTTTTTTACCTCTCCGCTACCTTTACCTGCTAAATCTACATCAAGGATTTAACCTTTTCAAGTTAAAACTTTAGAATCCAGCATCTCACAACAAAAATTAGAAATAACAAAGAAATATGTCTTGAAAAGAAAGAGCAATTATACTTTCTGTCAAGTATACCTTAGGTTTCTGTATCACGTATCTTATGAACGGTTAGTGCTGGAATAACAATCTTTTTTCAGTTCTTTGTGCAAAAAAATGCATTTAAAATAGTAAATATCTGGCTAAGTATGATGACATCTCGACGCTTTCAAATATCGAATTTTTCAAACCGACTCAAACTGTGATCGAATCAAAAAAATTTGAATCGACTCAGCGCCTGAGTCATTTTCTTGAATGAATTCACAGTTCATATAAGCGGCCAGAAGGCCCTTTAGGTCTCCATGGCGCTCAAGCAAAATAATCAATTAATAGGTTATCGGGATTGACACATTGTCCGAGACATTGACATAATCTCAAACTGAAGAACGCTTTTTAAAAGCAGAAAATATATAACCGACATTATTTTTCATTCTGTTAAAAATAATTTGTTTTTTCAATGAATTTTAAACAGATTATTTAATCCAAATTCAGAGTATAATTATAGAGAATGTTTCACAGAACAGAATGAGCCATTATTTATTAAGATTGAATAAAATATGTGGTTTATATCTACTTTATTTCTGAGAAAATTAAGAAATAAATTAATAATATTTTAAATATTGCAGCGACCTTGAGTTGCTGAATTGCTTCTACCAATAATAATTAGTGACTGTATTTAAAATATAGCATTTTTATAATTAAATAAAAAATTAAAACTTCATAAAAATTTGTTTCTCTATCGTAAAAACGGTTATATATTTTTAGATCTTAAGTTAAAAATGTTTTTTTTTGTAACAACTGTATTGATGCGCTTTGCTGGGCATAATCCAATTGAATCGATTTTTTAAAAGATATTAAGCTATTGGAACGCATCTGTATCCTATTTGAAATTAGATCTACTTTTTAATACTACATATGAATAAGTAGTCTACATCTTGAATCTTGCTTACATTTTCTAAACTTGGTGTCCAAAATGAAATCATACATAAGACTTCGCCTTTTACATTAATATTTATTTATATTACTCACCTCAGATAGCTATCAATCAGTTTTGATATAAAAGTATACAAATAAAACTATCCTCAATCTTAATTGGAGTCGATTTCGAAAAATTCTACTCAATCCAAACTTGAGTCACGCTCGTAAAATTAGGTGTTGAAAAATTCAACATTTCAACACGAGCCTGCTCGAATCGAATTTTTTGCAATTCAATTATCAATTGAATTGAATCGGATAAAAGTCGGTTCAAATTCACTCATGCACATCACTGATTTTTTCACAGCTTTTTGCGATTATTCGGAGAACCGTTTGAGCTATCGAAAAATGAAGGTGGTCCTTGGATTCAGTTGGTTTCGATGTTAAAAATGAGCACCGAAGTCATATAGTATAGCTTTTATAAAAATAAATGCCCTACCCTCAATTAAATTGTGATTTTTGATTTTACTACATCAAAATTTTACCGGGAATATCTCAAAATCCTTAAAAAAATTATTATAAAATATTCACGAAATGAAAAATAAAGTATTATAATATTTCCACTATGTGATAATGCAAATTTAAACGTTCAAACTATTCGTGTACTTTGTGTTTTTGCACAGGTACATTTCATTTTCTATGCTGATGTCTCCAGTTCGAAGAATTTCTGTTGAAAGATGACCTCGAAGCTACCGGATTACACATTTTTGGATGGAGAAAAGAAAAAGGGAGATGCTACAACTTTACTATGTAGTATGAAGAGACCGGATGGGTCCAAGATGCTGAGAAAAAGTGGTTCATGTCCCTTATAAATACGTGGAACGGAGGGAAGTTTACCACAGTTTCAAGGCAAGACACTTCGATACTTGGGTTCTATCTTTTATCTTTTCCAATATCAAGTTTTTTTTCTCCATTTTTATTAATTTTAATAATACTTATTTGCTTTACAATTATTGAAATATTAAAATATCAACTTCAGGAATTAACTCCCATTTCAGACTAAATGGCAAATATAGAGATATGCAAGGAGTAGTTTGGTTTTTGAGTAACAATATGGATTTTACAACAGCCAATAAATCACTTTTTGTATGAAATATTTCCATATCTGGAGTAAGTTTTATTCTTGAATAATGTTATAATTTATGTTATAATATTACAAATCATAATTAAAAAATTGTATTTTTAGATGGAACCTTTATATAATATTCATGATTAAATCTCATTTCCCAATAAATTATTTGTCAGAAATTTTTGAATCTGACAGTAATGTATTTCTTATTTTCACATTTAAAAAAATAAACAAAAATTTACTAATTCCAGATGATTTATTTTTTTTTTTAATCTGAAAGACGTAATCATTTCCTGGTACATGCTATAAAAATGATTTGCATTAGGATTCATAGGTGATTTACAAAATTCCGAATTTGTTTCAATAAAAAATATAGGTGAGTGAAAAAGCTTCTTTTCTTCTAAAAAAAGGTGAGTCCTTAAAGTTGAGTGGGGCATTTAAAGAAGTTTGGGCTGATAAGGATTATCAACATCTATTGTTTGTCTTCTACAAAGACCTGCTAAGAGCATTGAAATTAATTTAAAGGAATTATTTGTAAAAAAGTTATATATAATAGTTTATTAATTAAAGCATTAAATTAAATATTTCGAGGACATAACATCTTCAATACAGAAAATTGCCAATTTCTTGGGGAAGGATATCGACGAGGAAAAAATCCCTGACGTCACTCAAAAAAAAGTATGAACGTGGAATTCTTGTGAGAAATGATATTTTTATGAGAAAGGGAAAAACTGGGAGCTAGAAGCTGGAAGAATGTCTTCACTGTCAAGAATGGGATAAAGAAGTTGGTAAATGGAGAGATAAAAATTTTAAAAGCAATGATTTCAAATTTTCTGTAAGAAATATTAAGCCAGAATGATTTAATTCTAAAAACAGTTGAGAAAACAATTGAAAGGCAGCATGCAATAACCACCTAAGCGCTCGAACACGCGGAGAAGTATTGTCCGAACATCTCGTTGGACGGAAATTTTAAAAGTCCCAAATTAATTTTTTCCGGAAACAGGCTTGTAGAGAATTACGAGATAATAAAAAGCATGAATAACTGAAAAAATTTATTCCTCAAATTTGAGGGATACATTTGTTCAGTTTTTCATGCTTATTATTAAAAATACTTATTTGATGAAAAAACAGAGAATAGACACAAGTTCCATCTCATCATTCCCTTATTCTCTACAAGCCTGTATTAAAAAAAATAATTTTGTGACTTTTAACATTTCCGTCCAACGAGGCGTTCGGAGAATAATTCTTCGCGTGTTCGAGCGCTAAGTTGGTTGATGCAAACAACCCTTCAATTCAACAAACTCTTGGCGATGGTTTGTAAAATAGAAAATAAGACTTTAGTCATTTTAGCTCTTATATTGAAACATCACTCAGGATTTTTCATTTGAAATATTTTATTAGAGAGTTTCGCTTAGTATAAATTTTAATTAGAGTTTGCAATTAGAAAAATGTAATTGTAAGTGATCGGTGTTACTGAATGAGATCCCGTTTTCTGAAATTTCTCGCTTTAGTCGCAGTAATTTTTCTTCTGCTGACCCGAAGGTATCTACTGTAAAAAAAAGCTTTTTAAGGCGACTAACTGGATCAGGATTGGCATTCGAATCTCGTCAAGCGAAGATTAAAGAACTTTTGTGTCCATATTCTCATCGCTTGTGCTGCCTGCTGGATTCAGTCTGACTTCTACAAGTTTTTATAGAATTCACTCTTATATAAAATACTCCCGATCCAATTTCTTCACGACTAGAGTTTTCTGCCATTCCATTTCGTTCAAAGAACGAGAATTTATTTTAAAAGAAAGTATAAACCTTTTTTTGTCAACATTAGTGGAGATTGAATGCTAGTGAATGATTCCATACAAATCCTAAATATTAATTCTTGTCCACTTTCTATATAGAAGTTTTACATGAATTTTACAACATTTTAAAAGTACAAAAAACACGAAAACGGACCTCGGCCTGATGTCAGCGGTCCTTCATCATGTTTTTGGTACTTTTGAAATTTTGTAGAATTCATGTAGTAATTCTATAGAATCATTCTATTCAATCTCTATAGAATTTTTTCACATGCATACATAAGTAAGGTCAATCGCCCTTGGAAAATGGTGTCAGCGAGTCAAGGAATTTCTCTCTTGAGAGAAGATTCGATATATTTAGATATAAATAAGGGTGAAATTTGCCGTATAAATAGAGGTAACGAAGCTGACAAAACGCTCCCAAAGGAACCCTGATGTCCATTTTAAAACTGCCCTCGGCTACATGCAAACGCACCACATAAATTTCCACTCTAGAATCTTTTATTTAACAGCATAACAAATTATCGAACTATATTAATATTTGTAGAAATAAATCAATGAAAACATTTCTTCAAAATGAAATCAATGAATAATACAACACTTTTGTAAAATTGTAATATATTACAACAAATAATTGCAATAAAGTGAAGTTCTTTCTGTGAAAAATGTCAAGCAAATTTTACTATAAAGGAACAAAATAGAAGAACAAAAATAAACAAAACTTATATGAAAATTCAATCTAGTTTGAAGCAGTTTTTTAAAATGGCACTTTTCAAAAAAGGAAGTTGGGAGATCCGTCCTCGCAAAAATTGACTATTGAGAATAAAGTCGGAAAAAGAAACTTTTTAGTTGATCTCGAATGCAGAATTCAGTTCGTTTCTGAATCGTGCTTAGTTTGATCGTTACCAAAGTTTCAGTCGCTAGAACATACCTTTACTGCTCTATTATCACGGCAATAAATAAATACGAATGTCTTATATACAAAAAAATGTATTTGCGCTGTAATGTTAAGTTTTGTGTTTAAAAAAACAGGTAAATTCATTCCGGTATTCATAAAATAGAAATAAAAGAGAAATATTGATTTACGTTGTTGGAATGGAAATCAAATGCAATTTCCAACTAAATTACTATTGATTTTAAGAAGTGTAGGTATTCAATAAAGCTTAGATAATAAATTCAAAAATGTCTCAATATTCTCCAGTAGAAACCATGTGTATACTTCTCAGTGCTAATAATTTATCGTTGTGTACTCCCTTCCGAAATATTTTGCCGGTTATTAATTTTCTCTTCGGGCATATTTTTCTCTTCCGCAGAGAG
>CAKNXH010062488.1:582222-609050 GCA_932178445.1 Andricus quercusramuli
CCAGAGCGCGACACACACAGCCCCACACCCAGACACAGAGAGCGAGAGAGAGAGACCGAGACCCCCCCCCCCCCCCCCCCCCCGCCCCGGGGGGGGGGGTTCCAGTGTATAATTAATAATAATAAATTGCATTGCTCTTCTCTAAAACTTAAAATTTGAAAAATTCTTCAAATATTCAATTCATACATAATAATGGAAATTAAAGTATATTTCAGAATTATAATTTGAACACTCGCATGTATCCTCAAAGATCACCATTCTCAATAGATAATAAGAATCCGACTTTCACACTTTTTATCTCAACTTCACGAAAAAAAGCTGATGTCTCATTGTCTTGAACAATCGAGTTCTCTATTCCTCTTCTGATTTCTGTATTTAGAATCTAAATGCAATTGCAGTTGAGAGATAAAGACAATAATTACAGTGAGCAAGAAATCGAGAAATTCTATAGAATGACAATTCTAGTAAGTTAGTAAATGACAATGCTTTCGGTTTTTGTCAGGCGTGTTGAAAAAACCAGAGCGAAACGTCAACCGAGTGCTGCAGATTTACTTGATCTCTTCAAGTTTTACGTGGCCGTGACGGCGGCCATGAAGGGGCGACACAGTAAAAGATGCATAAAGTTGCGATTTACGAAGAAGAACTCAGAGGTGAGACTTAAACCAACGGAGGAAAAACGTTGGCTGCAATGATTCGCAAGCCCAGAGCTATCTTTTCTGCACTGCAGTTTACGGTTTCCCTCTGGGGCTTCTGACATTTCTAATGAAAAACTAACCCAGTTATTCAGGTACTCCCAAGTCCTACAAATTGACCTCAAAAGTATTATTTTTTTAAATTTCTAACTTATATTTATGATGTTACTTTTCATTTTTTTTAATAATCCGAAAATTCTTATCTACAGACATTTGGAAAACAATTTATTTTGGTCCCTAATTTTGTATCCTATACTAAATTTGAAACCCAGGATTGCTACAAGTCATGGAATGTCGGGGGAAACCTGAAAGAGTCAAAGAATTTTCGATAAACTGAAGATGAAGTTTTTCAAATTTTGCATGACTGCTGTCCAGACTTCATACTCATTTATTCTATTCCCCTCTTTTTCCCTTTTGTATAGAATTCCATTTTTACCCCGATTTTTAAGAAACTTCTCTTTTTCCCCCTTTTCTCGTTTTTTTGCTTAAATAGGAAGTGAGTTAATAGAACCAAATAAAAAAATTCAACTATTCTTGTTTGAAGGTAACTTCATTTAATTGAAAATTCTACTATTATACTTTTGGTTCAGAATTCATCTCTTATAGTTGAAAATTCTACTAATTGGTTGACAATTTTATTATTTTGTTGCAAATTCAACTATTACATCTGTCGTACATCTTCTGTGGTTAAAAATCCAACTACTTAGTATTTTGTTAAAAAATCATTGTACTGGTTAGAGATTTAACTATTTTGTTGAAAATTAGTTGTTTTTTTTTCGTTGAAAATTAATTTTTTTACTGCAAACTGAACTATTCCATTTTTGGTTGAAACTTAATACTTTTTAGTTTGAAAATTCAATGATTAAAATTTTAATTGAGAACTCATCTCTTTTGGTTGAAAATGTAACTACTTGGTTTAAAGTTGAATTAATTTGTTGAAAATTCATTTTATTGGTTTAAGATTAAACTATTTTGTTGACCATTCATTTTTTTCTTGGTTGGAAATTAATTTATTCAGCTGAAAATTTAACTATTCTATTTTTTTTAAATTAATCCTTCTTAGTAAACTTTGGTTGAAAATTTAACTCTTTTGTTGAAAAGTCGCCTATTTTATTTGAAAAAAAATCTCTTTCGGTAGAAATTTGATCTATTTTGGTCGAAAATTCAACTGATTCGTTGAACTTTCTTGCCTTTATGGGAGAAAAATTCATCATTTGGGATTACAAATTCAACTGTCTTCTAAAAAATTCTTCTCATTTGCTCGAAAATTATACTATTCGGTTGAAGACGCAACTGTTTTTAGTTGAGAATTAATTGATTTTGTTTGATAATTCGATCATTCAGTTGAAAATTCTACTATTTGCTTAAAAATGCAACTATTTTGTTGAAAATTTAATTATTTTGTTGAATTCAACTATTCTGTATTAAGGTGATCTTTTCTGGCCGAGAATCTAATTTTTTTGTTGAAAATTCGTCTTTTTGGATATAATTTCGTCCTTTTAATTTAAAAATTCCTCTTTTTAGGTAGAAAAGTTCTGGGTTGAAAATTCACCTGTTTTCCAAAAATTTCGTCTTTTTTTCTTGAAAATTTTCTTATCTGCTTAAAACTGCATCTGTTTTTGTTTGAAGTTTAATCTCTCTTGTTTAAAATTCGAATATTTAGTTGTGAATTCATCTCTGTATAGGTTGAAAATTCAACTATTTTGTGGAAAATTCGTCTCTTTTGCTTGAAAGTTCAACTGTTTGGTTGCAAATGCAAATGTTTGGTCTAAAATTAATTTTGTGGTTGGGTTTGTTGTTGAAAATTCATCTATCTGATTGGAAAATCATCTTTCTTGGTTAAAAATCAACTTTTTTGTTGGATATTCATCTTTTCATATTTAAAAGTCTTCTTTCCAAAATATTTTTTGGTTGAAAATTCAACTATTACATTGAAAATGCAATATATTTCGACTAAAAATCATAAGCGTTTGATGATGAATTTGATATGGTACATATACAGTCCAAGCTCCGAGCATTGCCGCCCCGAGCATTGCCGGTTCCCCGATTTCTCGTTTGAGCACTACCCCCACTTTAGCGTCGCTCGCGACCGAAGCATTTCATAGCTAACGCTCCGAGGATTGCCGGGAACGAAACGTCCGACTCTGAAGGTATTTTTTCGGGCAAAATCTCGAAATTTTTCAGTCAAACAAATAGTTCATTTTATTATACATATAAGAAATGAAATATGAGGAAATCTGTTCGTTATTCAACATTATTTTTAATCCACTTAAAAAATTTTTGCTATTATATAAAATCAAATTTATGTACTATAAGGTATCAATGTTTCTTGCACGAATATTTGTGAATATATTACAATATCAAAGATAGCTAACTAATCAATTTTTATTTTACTTTCCGTCAAATATTGAAGGGCTTTGCACAGAGATGTTTTGGATAAATGTTCAACATAAAACGTGAACGTTAAAACCTGGAAAAAACCATGAAAAATTATAAAATCGCGTTCAAAAGATATTAGATGCCTGGTTTCAGCTCCTTTAATATGCATTTCTATGAGAAAACTGCTCGCAGTATTATTGCGCGGTATAAAACGTGGAAAAGAGTGAAAGAATTTTTTCTTGTGCATATTTTAGCTGTATCGGTTTTTGAATTTCCATTTTTCAAATGAACTAATATCTATTCTCACTGCTGTGAAAAAAGCTTTTCATTGTTTTTTTTTGTTTACGTTTTTCATGTATATTATAATTACGAAGATTCCACGGCTGACATCAAATTGTGGTTATAATTGACAATTCGATATTTGAGTTTCTCTTTGTTTAAAAAAAAACCAGCAATAAGACACAGTAATTATTAATGTACTGCACATACCTTTAAACTCGGGTTTATAACAAAATAATACAATTTGAATCACTTTTGTACACATGTATGTACACTAGGTACATGAAACGATTTTCGAGATAGATTTTTAAACTAACCGACACGCGGCAATGCTCGGAGATTGTCAGCTGTATTCTTCTCTTCCACGCATTCGAGCGTGACCGAGCTTAGAGTGGGAGTTTATGGCTTCTTGGAATTATACTCCCCTACAGCCCCGAAAACGGCAATGCTCGGGGGCGATCGTCTTTTCCTCCACGGCTACCTGCATACCCTTCCCCTTCCAGTGTGCAGCGACACTACCCCTCACTGGATTCGAAATTGCTCCAGGCCCTCGATGCTAGGTCCCCTGTGGAGATAATCCTTTTGTCTTTCCACTTATATCTATTTCTATTTCCAAAATATAAGTATGTTCTAGAAAATAATTTAAATACGCAAAAGTAGGTTAAGATTCTAATCTAATATAGTATGAATACGTATAACGTATGAACTTTTTATATGGAAAAATTTAAGTTGAATGTAATGCGAAACATATATAGATTCTACAGTTTCAACTCTCGCAACACTTATTTCTTATAATTTGCTGTTTCTTCAACCTATTTTACTATTGTATATATATATATACACACATTTATATTATTCTGTGGGGTCATAATTTCAACTTTCAGTTAGATCGAGGAAATAATCAATTAAAAACCAAAATATTATTTCAAACAATTCATGACTGTATATAATAATATTATCTCACAATAATAATTCTAGAAATTTGCAGTTTTTTAAATAAAATTTCCCACTTTTGTCCACTTTTAAATTATGGTGAGATAATAATTAATTTAAGTTAACAAACGTAAGTGTTTGAAGAAGTTATTATTTTGTATAGATTTGTGATGTATATTGTTGGCTTTCCGGTCATGTGAATTTAAAACAATAAGTTGTTCCACACGTTTCAGTATACAATGGTGGCCCTCATCAGTGACTTTTATTAAACCCGAAACTCAACATTATTTATCTTATATACAAAAAACTGTGTTCAAGGGTTCAAATAAAAAAAAATGCAATTAAATATACGTCGCTAAAAGATGATTTCAAACAATTTCTTCGACTGAAATATTCTCTGACAACTTTAAGAAAATTTGTTTATAAATTTGTTAAAAAAATTATCTACTACATTGTAATTGTTTTTTTCATCGTACTACGTTGAAAGAATTTGTTTAAAGACTACTGAAAGCTATATTAATAGTTATTAGTGAAATTAAATTAAATTTTTAATTAAAAGAATTTATATAATTTCACAACTGAGATATCAACCAAATAATAATACTTCCAATTTGTAAAACTGCGTACGTACAGGACATTATGTACTTTTCACAGAGACGTGGCCATAGGTGTATTTCACCGCGGTTCTACTGGGGGCCATTGACATTTTTTTTTAGATGGCAGTTGCTCTTAGTGGTACCCTGCGGTGGTTGCGAGAGTTGAAACTGTAGAATCTATACATGTTTCGCATTACATTCATCTTAAATTTTTCCATATAAAAAGTTCATACGTTATACGTATTCATACTATATTAGATTAGACTCTTAACCTACTTTTGCATATTCAAATTATTTTCTAGAACATACTTATATTTTGGAAATAGAAATAGATATGAGTGGAAAGGCAAAAGGATTATCTCCACAGGGGACCTAGCATCGAGGGCCTGGAGCAATTTCGAATCCAGTGAGGGGTAGTGTCGCTGCACACTGGAAGGGGAAGGGTACGCAGGTAGCCGTGGAGGAAAAGACGACTGCCCATGCTCGGAGCTTGGACGTACATAAATGTTCATTAAATAAATTGATTCCGATCACAGAAAAAACATAATGTAATCTTCACATCGATTTCAGAGTAATCTTTACCTGAAACAAAAATTAACTTCACGAGGTAAAGTTTATCCACCACATTTGAAATGGTTACCATGGCAACTCTATTAAATCTTGTTTTGTTTCGATGCGAAAAGTTGAACTTTATCTACTTGAAAATTACCCGCAATAAATATTCACTTCCGTTTTTTCTGTGATATTATTCTCCTACTTTCGTGAAAAATCACCTGTTTTAAGAGCATTTTGGGCTGAGAAGTGTGACTGTTTTAACTAAAAGTGTTGGAATATAAATTCAGATACAAAAATATATAACGGCCAGAGTAAATAAAAAATTGGTCAGTGAAAAGTCTGGGAATTTTGAAGTTAGGATTTCGTAGCAACCTTGAATATGAAAAACGTACAGAAGCATAATTTACCGAAATATAATGACTAAAGTAAAATTTAAAAAAAAAGCGAAGAAATGATTTCCAGACTGACTGGAAACTTCAGTTGATTACGATATCAAATACTATGACGATATAGACATTGAATGCAAGTGACTCATTAATGGTCACTGACATTTAAAATACTGATACGTTCTTTCACTTCCGTTCAAAGATGATTGCTTTTTATTATTATTTCATTTCCATGAAGTCATATCTTTTTATGATGAATAATACCACCTATAATAACAAAAATTTTGAACGCAACGAATTTATGGTTATTTAATTACAATTCTAATTATTTAAAAATTTAACCCAAATCAAATAATAAATGTATCAAATTTTAAAAATAGAAAAACCATAAACTACTCATTCTTCGAATCAGAACGAGGATTACTTCCGAAAACGTTATTTAAATTATTTTTATGAAAACTCGAAGGTTATAACTCTATTAGCTCTACCAAAGAAAAAGGGCTGACTTGAATCAGTATTCATGAAAATGGAAAGTGCGGAATTACGATATAACTGTAACTGCTTGGATTTCTAAAACAACAATTTTTCAATGGCTTACAATTATTTTCTCGATTACTTTATTATCACAGAAAACCCCCGAACTTTTTTTTCATCTTAACTTCTGCTGTATAAAACCATTGACTGCAATTGATAAGGTAAAGGTACCTATCATGAAACATGCCCCAATTATGAAATTCTTTGACAAATAATTCGATTTATAAATAATTTAAAATATTTAAAACCATCTCCAAACTCGTGAAAATTATGTTAATATTATATTATATATCAAATACTGCACAAATACTGCAAAATATAATATACTGCCATTTATCCGAGTCAAAAGGCTTGATACCTATAATTTGTTTTACCTCGTGTATTCACAAATTCCAATCATTTCACATGTGTAATAGATTAAATGACACCTTAAGGATTCTAAATTTGAGATTACTGCACTTTTTTTAAAATTTGAATACAATTTTATTTATTAATTAGCTGTTTCATAATTTGTACATCTCTCTTAACACGGTCCGTATTTATGGAACGGGAAAACATGTAAGTTTCATATTGACGGACACGTTTTTAACGCTTGCTCCTATTTATGGAACAGAGTTACGTTTGCAATGAAATGTGTTTTTCATTATATTAATATACCTTATGTTATGTTATTATTATATAATACTTGAATTTTAGGTAAAGCAAATTAATTTTGAAAAAAAAGGAACAGACTGTCAACAAAATAGTTGAATTCTCAACCAAAGTAATCAATTTTCAAATAAAATGATAAATCTTCAACTGGAATAATTGAATTTTCAACCAAACTAATAAATTTTTAACTGAAATGATAAACCTTTAACTAGAATGGTTGAATTTTCAACCAAAAAGATGAATATTCAACCATGAAAATTAATTTTCTACAAAAAAATACGCATTTTCAACACAATTATATGAATTTGCAACCAAGTTGTTGAATTTGTAACTGAGACTGATACATTTCTAACCAACAGTTGAATTTCACAGAACAAAAAATATAGAACAATTCTCAACAAAAAATAGAATAGTTAAGTGTTTAGTTAGAAAGATTAATTAAGAAAAAAGGATTTTCAATCAAGCAGTTTAATTTTCAACCAATGTGATGAATTTTCAACTAAAATTATGAATCTTCAACTGAAATAGTTGAATTTTATACCAAAAAGTACAAAAAATGTTCACAAAAATATTTCAATTTTTAAATAAAAAATATCAATTATCAATTAAACAGTTACATTTTCGTCCAAAAAAGATACACTATCAACCAAAAATAGAAGAGTTAAATTTTCTGTTCAAAAAACTAATTTCTAGCAACAACAAAAAACGAATTTCCAACAAAATAGTTAAATTTTCAACTGGAATAGTTCAATTTTCAGTTAGAAAAATTGAATTTCAACAAGGTCGTTAAATTTCCCATCAGAGATGAATTTTCAATCAAAATGATGAATCTTCAACGAAAATAATTAATTTTTACCAAAATAGTTACAATTTTAACGGGAGAATTAAATTTACAACTAAAACAGATGAATTCTCAGCGAATAATGTAATATAATTAAAATTTCAACCAAAAAAGATTTTAATCTTATATTAAAAAAACAGTTAAATTCAACCAAAAAAGACAAATTTTCGAGAATAGTTGAGTTTTCAATTAAAATTACTTTTCAGTCAACAAAGAAAACAAATTTAAAATAAACTATTGCATTTTCAAGGAAAAATATGAATTTTCAACCAAGAAGAATAATGTTCTACCAAAAAGGACGATTATTCAATAAAACATAGGAAGTTATTATTAAGTACAATAAAAGAAGAAAAAACAAAGAGGGCACTTAGCCTAATATTTCATTTACACTTCACATTGACTTCACATTTCTTTGCTGTTCCATAATAGGGACATGCATTATGGAACACTGGTACGAGAGTCCGAAAGTTGTTTCACAATAGGTACAGAAAGGTCGTTCCGCTTTTTCATAAATATAATAACTTTGCTTAGACTAAATTAACTTTTTAATGGGCGTTTCGCATTCAGAAAAGATCAGCGCATTCATTGATATAAACATTTTGAAAATATATTCTACTATCATTAAAAAATTAACGAAAATCTCAAGACCCCCTCAAAATTTGTCTCATGGTAGGCACCTGAACCTTATCCATTGACCGATGATTTTTATCGATCGTGAAATAAAAAAATAGTTGGCAACTGTTTCACACAGTTTTCAAATCATAGCGGGGAAAGCTAAACGGCGCTAAGTCCAATCAACCTAATTTTACAGGAGAAACAAAAAACATTTCTAGAGGAACAGTTTACAACCTATTAAGAAATTATTCTTTTTTGTTCAGGTGGATGGATCGGTTTAATAAAAATTGTATGAAAAAATACATGGTGTTACATGCGAATGTAATAATCTAATGGAAAAGTCGATGGACTTTTTATTATAAAAAAGGTACATAAAGCGTTAGGAAAATAATCTGAAATACATATTTTCACATCAGTACTTTTTTTTTATTTTGATGTAAATATCTCCAATTGTTAAATATTTGACAAAGTCCTATAAGGAATTGTTCAAAAAATTGAAGATTTTAGTAGGATTAATTAAATTAGTTTAAATTTTTTGGAATTTTAAAATATTTGAATACATTTAAATACTAAATTTAAGGGTGAAAAAATTTAAGAATTTCAATTTTCCACTGAAATAGCTGTAAGAAAAGGAGAAAGTATAAATTTCCAAGAAAACTCAACTTTATGAAAAAGTGGACTTAGCACCGTTTAGTTTCCCTGTTTCAATTTATCTAGCTGTTGCTAAATGTTATCTTCTCAGCAGACTGAATTGTTGCCACGAAACTATCTGAAGTCAGGATAAAAAAAGCTTCGGGTCTTTTGGGGATACACTTTTATACTTTATTATAAATAAGCTTCATTAATTGAAGTTTACAATACAATCGAAAATTGTGAAAACGATTGTTTTAGCTCTTGCTAAAGTGTTTTAATTTTAAAAATATTAATGAAAAAAGTGCTCATAGTATCACGAAAGCTAATAAACGTCTGCGTCTAATTAGCTCAAGTCTCCATAAGATTTTACTAACTTACTAAGATATTTTTAGAATTTTTTTCCTAGATTCTATCCAAGGGTAAAACTTGGTACATATATAAAAAAAACTCGTAAAATTTCCAATAAAGACTGAACTCTAAAAGTTGATTTAAAAGTTCGAAATATTAATATTTTCAATAATTTTACTGAATATTATTAAAATATTTTACATATAAACACATATATTGATTTTTTTTTAATTCTTGTAAGCTGTGAAAAATTTTTGAAGCTTAAAGACTTTTTTGTACTAAGTTTGACTCTGGATGTAAGGTCAAATCTAGGTAAAAAATTGTAAACATAGGGTAAGAGCACCAGTTATTGGCGCCTTAAGAGGAAATTTAGACTTTAGGAAATAAATAAACACATAAAATATTGAATTCTGAAATAGTGATAATTATACCGGCACTCCAAATTTTATGCAGAATACACTGGAATGTTGAATTATTATTCAAAGTTGGAAAAAACTTGGAAAATTATTAAAAATAAGTATGTAGTCCCAAAATTTTAGTGCTTGGCACTGCTAACCCCAGTTATTGGCACCCCTCGTCACCAGTGATTGGCACTACACTCACATAACCTGTTCAAACTTCTGTAATTGCGTTAAAACATTGATAAAAACAAATTGTGCATCTGAAAATATGAAATAAATTTTCTATTAATAATTCTAAATTTAGTATTTTATAAATTTTGTTTTTGGACAAGTCAACATCTTTGACAGCAGCTATAAAGCCTAGCCATGTCACATATGTGTTCTTTGGCATATGTTTTTCTTTCCTCAGAGATACTCTCTGACGGGCAAACATATGGCAATAAATAAAATAAAAACCATAAATGTTACTAATTTTCTCATTTTCTACTCTAAACTAGAAAAATTAAGACAAAAATTTAAAGATGGATACATAAATAAAGTTAAAACAAATCACCCACCGATTAAATAAAAACTTTGGCTATTTATAATAACATGAATTCCTGCGTAACATTTAAAACATTGTACGACTATATTATTAAACACAATATGTATAAAGATAATAAAATTCTATTTATAATTTAAATAAAACCAATATTTACCTATACCTCGAGGCCTAAAAAGAATAATAAATTAAATGAACAGAACTTTGGAGGTTACGATTACCGGTATATACCGGTATTAAAATGACAGCTTCATTTATTATAATTGTTAGCTACTTTTTCGTCTACCTAGTAAAGACTTTTGTTGTTCCGGCACTTTTAACACTTCATTTTATCAGAAATGCGTGAAATGGCTCATGTCAACACAAGGTCTTGAGATTACATAACCTCACTTTTTTCCGGCGAGGCAGGGGTGCCAATGAATGAAATCATTCCCGAATTGCATGGTCTGGTCATTGGCACTGGGGTGCCAACGACTAGAGACTATACTTTTTGTATTCATTTCCATTGGCACCCCCCTAAAATTAATAAATAAATTATTGCCGAGGTTCATTCCTTATTTTGATTATATTGCAAGTATTTCTTTTCAATATTCACAAAAATTGGAACAGATTTACTTGTTCACAACGTTGTTTGAACAAAATTAAAAAATGTTGTCAGCTAAAAATTTTCTTTAGAAAACCTGATAAATTCTTGGCACCCTAAGAACTGAAGTGAATTCATTATTTTATCACTAAATTTGACATTATTTTGTATGAATTATATATGTCAGTACACGCAGAAATAATGGTAGAATTAAAATAATACCATCAAAATACGATAAATGTTTGCATTTTCTTAAAATTTAACAAAAATGGGAGAGGGTGCCAATAAGTGGCGCAGTGCCAACCACTAGTGCTCTTACCCTATCTTAATAAGTTAGCAAAACGCTATGGAGACTTACCTTTAAAATGAGACTAATCATTTATTTAATTATAATTTTCATAATATTATATAATTTATAATATCTAATTATGTATATAATATAATATATATAATATAAATATTATATATATAATATATAATTATATAATTTATAATTATAATAATTTTATTATAATTATTTTCAAAGTTATTATAGGTAAAAAAATGTCAATTTGTTATTTAAAAAATTAATGCACTTCAACATCAGATGGGTACGTGACGTTTAGGCGCCGCCGTTTGGACGCCGCCGTTTAGGCGCCAGGACGTTTAGACGCTGGACGTTTAGGCGCGGGACGTTTAGGCGCCAGGACGTTTGGACGCTGGACGTTTAGGCGCGAGCCGTTTAGGCGCCAGGACGTTTAGGCGCCGAGCGGTTTAATCACAGTAAACCCTGCGATATAAAAAGTTGGAAATTGTTTGGTTGTATATGCAACATGTTATGTTATGTATACTATCCTAGTGGAACAATTTTTGCAAAAAATTACAGAAAACGAAAACTATTTTCACAGGAATCTACCAATGGATACAATAAATTATAACCAAAATTACAGGAAAGTACAACTTTTTTCTATTGCTGAGATGAATTTTTTAGCTTTGTATTTTTTTGTACATTGCTATATTTTATTGTAGTTTTAATTTTCTACAAGAATCTACAGGAAATTATAGGTCTTGCAGCAAAAAGTTGTTATTTTTCGACCTAGGATGACAGATATTTAGAACATTGGAATGAGATAATTTTAAATTAGAATGTGTACATGATCGTTATTACAAAAAAGCTTCTACGTTTAAATTTTAAAAGAATGGTAGAATATTAAAAGACAATAATGAATAATCGTTATTAAAAAAATAAAAAACCTTACATTTGAAGTTTTTTTCAAATATATAGCGACTGATTGGACACCATATATGTCATTGCAATGTATCAAATGTTCTATGAAAATTAATTTTTCAACAAAAAAATGATTATGAGTTTTTCTAGGAATTTTGATACAAATTTTGTATTAATTTAAAACCTTTCAAAATGCTTAAAAAGCTTATATATTTTGTGTTCGACGTCTTCAAAAATCTACCTTCAAAGATCCTTAAAAAGCTTCAAATTTTTATTTCGAAATCTTAAAAAATCTAAATCGGACCTTTTTAGGGCCACTAAGACATGTAATATGTAAGTTTCTACAAGAAACTACAATTTAACAACAAACTTACACTTTTAATAAGAACTTATGCCAAATATATTAAAGAATTATTTATATAAATAATAATTATCATAATAAATCACACTCAACTGTAGTTCGATTATTGCTGAATGAACAATAATTGACTTCACTGGACGATTCTTAACCTGTTTAAACTTAGGCAAGTTACAGATTTTAACGTTAAAAATTGAAATTTTTAGAGAATATTTGAGAAGATTTCAAAACAAATTTTAATGTATAAATTATTGTTCCTAGCTCAAAATTGTTTGAAAAGATATAATTTTGAAAGTTTATAAATTTTTCTATTCACTCTTCAATTCATAGCATTGAAAATGATAGCGTGGGGATTTCTCCTTTCTCAAATATTTTAACTGTACAATGTGTAAAAGTTCAAATTCGAAATTTTGCAGTTCAACTGCTGTTAATTAAAAAATATTCAATTGAAAAGTTTTAAATGCTTTCATTTCATACGCGAAAATTATTGAGAGTTTGAATTGACATTTTTTTAAGATTCAATTTTGAAAGTTTAAAATCCAAAGTATTTCCCTTTCAGTGTTTTGATTTGCGGTTCAGTTTTCATAACTTCAAATTCAACCTCCTGTAATTTTGGTTGCAATTTATTGTATTTATTGTTAGATTCATATACAACCAAATAATTTCCAACTTTTGATACCGCAGGGCTTACTGTGATTAAACCGCTCGGCGCCTAAACGTCCCGGCGCCTAAAAGATCTGGCGTCTAAATGTCCTGGCGCCTAAACGTCCTAGCGTCTGAACGTCCGGCGCCTAAACGTCCCGCGCCTAAACGTCCGGCGCCTAAACGGCGGCGTCCAAACGGCGGCGCCTAAACGTCACGTACCCACATCAGATGAAATAGAGGTATTTCCATAGTTTCCGATCGTACTGTAAATTTTTACATTCGAGGAAAAATCGTTCTTTATGTTCAAACTATAATCTATGTTCTATTTAAGATTAGACTATCATCAGGTTCATGCAGAGCAATTAATCTTGCATAAATAGTCAGGCTCTGATTAGACCCTGACCACAGTCACGAGAATTTCTATAGTCTGGCAACAATAGTTGGTACTGGACAGTGTCCGATGAGAGAAAACGTAAAACCCACCAAAATCCGATCCAAATTTCCAGAAGAACATTTCTCCCTATATGGGTAGATACTGGTGGGGCTGTGGCCAAAGGAGTCATCTCACAATAAAAAATCAGACACTGCTCAGAGTGCTCAGGCTCTGACAATAATAACTAGACTCATAACAACAAATAATAACCAAGCCCTAGTCGAAGACTACCCAGAGTAACTGAACTGGCCAACAATAGTCGGGCTCTGTTTGGGCATTCACCTAGACGATCTTGCTAGGATCTGACTTAATAACATGATAAAAGACTAAACTATATTGTAGAAGAAAACAGGCATTAAAAGCGTCACGGAACTAGTTAAACTTAAACTATTTTCCCGCATAGTAACTGATTACAAAAAGGCTAAAGTATCCAGACCCAAACAAAATCCTAATTTCAAAACGATTTCTAAAAAATCGCAATTTTTTCCTCGTTCCTGGCAAGAAACTCTGGTTGGACACTAAACCAAATAACTAGACTGACGAACTATAATCGGGCTCTGATCGGGCACTTGCCTAGACGATATTGCTAATACCTGACTAGATAGACTCGTCAGAATCTAGCTGGATTTGAGGTAAAAGCGACAAAAAACAAAAAATCACGGAACTTGTCAGGCCCCGAATATTTGCCCTATCAATGCCTGATTACAGGAGATTTAAGCCACCTAGACCCCAGATAAAATCCTAATTTCAAGGCGATTTATGCAAAAAATTACCAATTTTTATCCTTCTTTTTTTGGAAAATTTAATCGACTATCGGGTTTATCGAGAATCACGAGCGCAGGTCATAGTCCAGTATACAATGTACATCCTGTGGCTACCTACGCTTTCGCACACTCATACTTCCCTGTAATCGCATTAAACGACTTTCACCGCCTGTCGAGGGCCATTGACTCTATTCGAGAATACGAGCAGTGCTCTCTCGATTCATTGTCTTCTTCAATCACGGGTCAAACGAAGTGCACGCCGAGAGCTGATCAGTAGCGATCACCACACAGGATAGGGAGGCGACCCTGAAATAATCACTCTTTGTGGACCTTCAAATTCTCGGGTTGCATTGGTTGGAATAGAGACTATTATCTGGAATCTGGACGTTAAGAGAGGTGTTTGCTTTAAATTAACCCATTGAGGTGATTGGGACGATACTGACCCAACATTAATTAGAATTCAAACGTTAAAGACCCTGCTGCAAAGTAGTCTAAGCGTGTTCATCGCCATAGATTCACAGGTTATTTTGGATTGAAAAGGAATCTGAGGGAATGGAAAACGAAATTTTGGATTGCAGAACAGTCTGAAGGGATGGAAAAAGAGATCTTGGATTGCAAAGGAGTCTGAAGGAGATGGATAGGAGGATTTTTGATTGCGTAAAAGGAGTTCAAGAGGATGTAAAAAGCAATTTCACTTGCACTTTTTTATTATTTATTGTTTATTTGATTTATGATTGCTTATTATAGTTCATATCATTATTGTCGATTGTTTATTCTTCATAGATCATAGAAGTTTTTCATAATGTTCAGTCTATTCATTTCATCAATCGATGGCCAAAGAAATTGGGGTGGGTGTTGGCATCCTTTAGAACTGAAGGTTTCAGTATAATAAATAGAACTTATTTTTAGGGTTCCTGCTTAGTTCGTTGATATCCAATAAGTGGCCAGTGACGGGTGCCGACGTTTTCAACTGCGCATGTACCGAAAACGCGAACTTATTCGAAATAAATGAATAATATGAAGAATCATACACACGAATATGAACAAAAGTTTTTCTAGCAGATTAAATTCAATGACTGAAATACCTAACTTCTTGAAATAATGTAATAATAACGTGATATTGCAAGCATATATTATATAATTTTAAATATAATAGGACCACGACTTTCGGTACATGCGGAGTGGAAAACGTCGGTTTTTCAATATAACTTTTTCAGCATGAGAGGTTTCTTTTTGTTGTAGCTCCTTTGGAACCAAAAACCGGTTCTAATAGCAACCCCAGTTTTCTCTGTTTATTCATATTGTCAAACTGAACAAATTTAGCACTTATCATGTTGATATATTCCTATTATTTAATACAAATTTACTTGTAAACGATAAATTTAAAACTTTTTAAAGGCGAATACTTTTGTATGGGGATAGCTATAAAGATTTTTCATCTAATTATATCAACTAAATACCACCTCGCGTTTAAAGAAATTGGGTTTTCAAGGCCTGATTATACTGCAAATACTGTGATAAAAATTCTTTAAAATTTCGAAAATTTCAAATTTATTTTTGTTAAAAAAGGATTTGTTTGATTAAACTTCACGTATAACATTTTTTTCTGGAATAAAATAAAAATTGCAACAAAAATCACGACTGAAAAGATTGATCAGAAAAATATAAAATTGAAAACAAAATTTGTTCTTTTCTGATCCGGCTCTAATCCTAATAAATAATGGGCACTCTCCTACATCCCTTCTCCTCACACACCTAAAACATATTTCCCTCCCACTTCTACTTCCCCTCTCCTCTCCTACTTCCTCTCCTCTCCTACTTCCCCTCCCCAGAAAAAAGGACGACGGACCCAACAAATGAGAAATGGGGCTTCATGTCAAAGGCAAAACTGAAATTATTGATTTTTCTCACTTTGGCTATTTTTAGTGCTTAGGGTACTAAACACTTAAACAGTACTGTAAAACAATTTTGAACAGTTTTCAATTAATCTAAAGTTATTAGCAATTGAACATTTAGGACCTATTTTAAGATTACGTATCCGTACCTCTTGGTATTACAGGAAAATGTTTTCATAAGTAAGTACGAAAAAAATATTAGGTTTTAAGAAAATTGTCGAGAAAACAAATTTCTGAATTTTAAATTAAGATCGAACAGAAATCCATTTTATCATGAATAATTCTCTGCAAAATGAGCATGAAAAAGATTCAAAATGAAAAAGTACACTTCTAAAATTCTTCACTTTTCGGCTCATTAGAGACAAAAATAACCAATTGAAAAAAGAGGGAGAAAAGGAGAAAAAGTCAACCAAAAACCAACCTCTCACTTTTTCCTTTATCCGTATTTTTTATACTACCAGGGAACCATCATGTTTCGGAGTCAATTTAGACTCCCTCATATACACGTATACACACAACACATATCACTTTTTAAAAAAGATTAATTGATCTAATTTTGGATTAATTATTGAATAGTGGGAATTGTGACGAGAGAGAGAGAGAGAGAGAGAGAGAGAGAGAGAGAGAGAGAGCCTTTTCACTTTTACAGCTTTTCGTTTGCGAGGATATGTGATACACTTTTCACCGAACCCCAAAACATAATATGCACATGTTACAAAAATAAAAATTTACAGATCTGAGAAAAACACAAAATATAAAAAATCGTTTAAAAAATCATTATCAATATTATTCACAAATGAATACAAAAATAAAATATCAAAAGTGATCTGAAACTAAAAACTTGAGTAAAAATTTTCTTCTAAATAGAAAATTCAGCATAATATTATTACAAAAGTACTCATTGGTACATAAGAAAAATTATGCTCATATGTTGTATACATGGCATCTTCCTTCGAATACCTTTGGTGATTTCCAAATTGGTACAGTGTGTACATCCAATTGGCAACCTTATTTTCGAATAAGTACCGGGAAGAAATTTAAAAAAAAATATTTTAAACATATATCATGTATAATTATAAAATTTTTTCATTTTTTATGCAAAACCTGAAAATAAGTGAATTATGAATATTAAAGAAGGAAAAAAAACCATAGTGCCCACATCTAATGTACTGTCAAGAGGACTCGAGTAAAAATCATTCGACTTGGTTTCGACTTGAATTGCCCCCAATCAAGACATCATGAAGTCGAAAAGTTTGACTCCATCATGTCACCCTATTGTGACGGAGCCAGACTTCAATTTATGTCTTGGAGACAAGTTTCTATGCCTTCAAGACATGTATTTATATCTTGAGTCGAATTTTTATGACTTCAAGACGAGCGGTTTATAACTTCGAGTATATTCCTGCCCTGACAAAAAGGGTAATTCTGACTGTCATTAAAGCTAATCTTTGTTAATAATTAAGCAATTTTGATATTTGTACACAATATATATTTATTGAATCAATTCATTTATAGATTTTCATTCGTATTATACTTGTTTGACGATGATACCGAAAATGTTGTTTGCGTTTTTACGCATTTCTAACGGTTTAGGAGATCCTTGGAGAAAATTACAATTTTAATTTTTTTTAGAGAAAATTTGTCAGAGTTATACTCGTTCCACAGATTCTGAATTTTTAAATTAAAAGTAACTAATTTAATAATTACAAATTTGTTATCGATTCATTTTAATCCTTCGCGTCTGTTAACAGTCTCATTTCTGACTTTTTGAGTCCAAAAAGGTTCGCCTTGAGACAATTTTATGCCGACTTGAAATCACCATGTTAAAAACATGATAAAAGTACGACATTATGTTATGTCTCTCTCGTCTCAGCTTTGAGGCGCAGCCAGATATCGATCTCTTAGAGACGAACTCAAGATATCGCCAAGTTGAACTCAAGTCGAGCATTTTTACTCGTGGAGAACCACCCCCATGGATCACCGCTTTTGATGAAACTCAAATAGGTGAAATTACATCGAAATCTATTAGGTATTTTCGCTGACATTAAGCAATTTTTCTGGAGATGTTTTCGAAAATTTTGATTGTGTAAACAATATTTAACGTTAAATTATTGATAAACACATTTTGAGTAGGTTTTAGTTAGAAATAATTCACACTGAACAATATCTGTCATCTTTATAAATAATTATTATAAACAAATACATAATTTAGTCATTTTTTTTGTAACGCAGCTATTTTGCAAAAAAATATTAATAGACTCCTACTGTGTAATTTTTATTTAAATTGAATCAGCAATGACAATATTCTTAATTTTGATGATATTCATTATAAAGAAATTAAAATTTAGCCGTCTTTCAACACAAAAGCATCTTTTCTTCACGGAAAAGTGTTATTGGACTCGTTCTGCGTTACATTTTGTTAAATATTTCCAGTATTTTATATTTTCAATTTTTAAAAACATATTCACAATTTAGCCCTTTTTAAACCATAAAGCACCGATGCTTCACATAAACGCATTATAAGACACGTCCTGCATTACATTTTACATTGAACCAGTATTTAACAATTATTGACGATGTTCTCCAGGCTAAAAAAGAGTAACTAAATATTATTTTGTAAGACCAATAGATACAGAAATAAAAAATCTTGCAAAAAGTGCCTTTGACATGGAACGCCACATATTAGTAATTTGAAAATATAATTTGGTAAGGTAATCAATTTTTTATGACTAAAATTGCTACTGAAGAATGTTTTTAAAACAAATACATATTGATAACAGTGGTTCCAAGTTCCTCAACAGCAGATGAGTAATGAAGAGAAATTTTTTTATTCAAATTGTGTGCAAATTATTTCAGTCACTCATTGACAGTCGAGTTCAGTTAATATCATTAGACTAAAAGAAATTGTTTTGACTACAAGCATTTGCTCTCTAATTAGAATCTATACCATTTCTCGGGTGGTAAAAGAACAAACTTTCTAATTCTTTTTTAAGTTTAGAAGAAAATAGTTTACAAATAAATTGTTCCAAAATTCAAAGAATAAGTTGTCTGAGAGACAATATCAGAATTGATTGATACCCAATGGGTAATATTTCTCCAAGATTATTCTGCATTTCACGATTTTGGCACGTTTGAGGAAGAAGAGGCCATTTGCCTTCTTCGTTTTTTGGCACGAACAAAATTCTCGTTAGAATCTATAAGGTACTGAACTTTCCATAGTCGCTCGAAATCCTCAAAAACATGATCATGATAAGTATCTTATTAAAAAAAAACAATTATTCTATGAAGCAAGTTCAATGATCCGACTCAATCTTAATAATATTGAATTTTATTAGTATGTGGCCGTACAAAATGCTAACTCTCCAAACAGAGGAAATAGGGTGATTTTTCGCGAAATTAGGGGAAAATAGGGGAATCAATTCTTTAAATAATATTCATGTAAATAATATATTCAATGAAGTATGGAATGCTTTGAATTCCTAAGATTTCAAGTCGAAATGATTGAATTTTCAACAAAATAGTTGAATTTTCAACAAAAAAGATTAATTTTCTACCGAAAGAGATGAAGTTTCAACAAAATAGTTGAAATTTGTAACCACATCGTTGAATTTTCGGCCTACAAAGAAGAATTTCCAACCAAATAGTTGAATTTTTAGGGACAAAAAAATTAATTATAAACCAAACAGTTGAATTTACAACCAAATAGTTGAACTTATAAGAAAAAAGGACGCGCTTTCAATAGAAAAGTTTAAATTTTTACCGAATAGTTAAATTTTTAAAATTCCAACCAAATGGTTGAATTTTCAACAAAAAATTTAATTTTCAAGCAACAAGTTAATTTTGGGCGACGGACAACTTTGCACGTAGCAACTTTGCACGTGCCCAACTGTGCACGTCGATGGCCGGACGGACAACTGTACACGTCCATCTGTGCACGTCCAAGTCCAGAGGAGCCCATCTGTGCCTGTCAAAATTTCGACGTCATTTTCCTAACTGTGCACGTGCACAGATGTCACTTGCCCAACTGTGCACGTGCACATATGTCACTTGCCCAACTGTGCACGTGCACAGATGTCCCTTGCCCAACTGTGCCCAACTAACTTTTTAAAAGTTTGCTTGGAAATATTTCGAAGGCTATTTTTATGAAAACATTCCTTCCAAATTATTATGAATATAAGAAAATCTGTCTTCAAATTTATTTTTCTTCCTCATAGAGAAAGCTTGAATTCATTTAATTTAACTTTCGTTAGTTGATAAATGTCTAATATACAATGTTCTGAACCTTGTATTAGATATTTAAATTTTGTGTGTGTGTGTATGTATAGCGGCCCTGAAGTTTTATATAGCGGGCGTGAAGTTTCATGTAGCGGGCGTGAAGTTTCATGTCGGCCCGGTGGCTGAGTGCGCATATCCGAACGTCACTAGGCTGGGAGCGGCCACATGGCGCCTGCTTCACGTGCATGCGATGGCGCGTTTTTAAGGGGTTCGAACAAAAAGAGATTCTTATATATTTATAATAATTTGAAAGGAATAATTTCATCAAAATAATATTTGAAATATTTTTAAACTAACTTTAAGAAAGTTAGTACGCTCCATTCCACCAGGATTGAATAAGTTTAACTGTTAAAAATGTATTATATGTAGATATAAAGAATCACCCTCGTACAACCTTAACGTAAGGACATAAACGTGCACAGTTGGGCAAGTTCCATCTGTGCACGTGCACAGTTGGCCAAGGGACATCTGTGCACGTGCACAGTTAGGAAAGGGACATTTGTGCACGTGCACAGTTGGGCAAGTGAGATCTGTGAACGAACAAGTCCACAGGAGCCCATCTGTGCACGTGCACGGATGGTACTTGAACAACTGTGCACGTCTAAATTTCGACGTGCACAGTTGTCCGTCTGACCAACAACGTGCACAGTTGTCCGTCTGGCCACCGACGTGCACAGTTGGGCACGTGCAAAGTCACTACGTGCAAAGTTGACCCCTTCCCGTTAATTTTCAACCAAAAAGTTAATTTCCCACCGAAGAGTTTAATTTTCAATCCAAAAAGACGAATTTTTTTATCAAAAAATACTAATTTTCAACAAAACAGTTGAATTCACAATCAAAATAGATTAGTTTTAAATCAAACAGTTACATTTTTAACCAAGAAAAAAGATAACATTTGTACCAGAGTAGATGAATTTTCAAATAAAAAAGGCGAATTCTCTAGAAAAACAGTTGAATTTTCAACAACAAAAAATTTCTTTTTTAACCAAATAGTTGAATTTTAAGCTAAAGCGACCAATTTTCAAGCAAAAATGGAATAGTTGAATTCGCAATCGAAAAAATTGATTTTCAACCGAAAAAAAAATTAATTTAACATTAACATTAATTTAAAATTAACATTTAACAAAATAGTTCAACTTCCTTTCAATTAAGAAGATTAGTTTTCTACCAGAAAATACAAATTTACAACAATACACATAAATTTGCAACAAAATTGTTGAATTTTTAACCGATAAAATGAATGTTAAAAAAACTAGTTTAATCTTGAACCACGTATTTGAATTTTTAATAAAAAAAAATTCTCATTGAAAAATTTAATAATTAGTTTTTCAATTAAAAATTATAAATAGTAGTTGAATATTCGAACAAATAGTAGAATTTTCAATCAAAAGAGGTTTGTTTGAAACCAAAAATATAATGGTAGACTTTTCAATTAAAAATAATTAACTTTCAACAAAAAATAGGTGGATTTTCTTATTGGGTTATATTACTTCAGTTCGCATTTAGGCGAAAAACGAGACGGAGTGGAAATTTTTTGAGAACAGGAAAAAAGTGCCCCTATTGATATTGAATGAAAAATGAATGACATTATCACCTGCCACTTGACTAAAACCGATAAAGTATACGAATACTAAAATAATTATTGGTAAATAAAGCAAAGTCAACTGTCGACGATGCTCTAGTTTTAATTGGGGAAACGTGTCTGTACATCTCAATTTGAAGCCCTGCGATCTAATTATTATCAGTGAGGACAACGACCTCGGATTGTCAGTGAGACAGGAAGATGGCTTTAATTTCATAAGAGTAGAAGACAATCACATCTCAACTGAGTCGTAGTATGTAGTTACCGTTTGAAACCTCAACCCACCTTGTGGGATCGAAATGTAAGCACATATTTTAGATAGATGGCAAGATTCATGTTTTATGCTCCAGCTCACACCATGTATAAATGGGACAGGGAAGTGCTGTTTCAAACGACTGATGTCTGGGCTGGGCCAGAGTGTATCAGCGTGTCTTTTCAAAAGGGTAGATCGTGAACTTGTTCATCCACAATCGGAAATGGAATTTTAACCACGAAGCTCGAACGAAATCCGCGGTTGTAAAACTTACTCCATATATTGTAACAGTGTCTTTGACAATAATACTCGAAATTCCTTATATTACTTTCTTATAAATAAGGAAATTCCTTATATATATATATATATATACAGAAAATTTTAGGATGGTAAATATTCTTTGATCTTAAGTCCAGGAAAGAACAATCGTATTACTAAAGGGAAAAAACCCTTTCGTTCCGACTTCAACCAGACAATTTCATAAAAAATTTGGTATCACGTTTTGGAATCAGACTGATTTCCTCACCAAATAGCCTTCAAAACATAAAAACGATAGTCCAAGAAGTTTAGCAAGAAATTTTCATAGAAATTTGTAGTAGTAGTGTAGTGAATTATTTGGCCTCAATTAAAAAATCTCTTTAATATATTTACAAGCACATCCTGCAGATTGGAACGAATCATGAGTTTAGTGTCTTTATTAACATTTTTTTATATAATTCGATGAAGTAACTTTTTGTAAAAGTATCTATGGTTTTATTCGTAAGTATGATGTGAGTTTCAATTAGCATAAGATTTTATTGGACAAACCTTGTAAATTGTCTATAAATAATCCCTGATGAGATTTAAATTGTTAAATTTTTAAATCAAAAGATTTTCAAATCACGTATTGTAAACTGTATGATAACATAATTGAAAAAGATATCAATTCAACTAATTATTTAAGGAACTGTTGAAAACGAACTTGGATGGGCTTTTCTTCTAAAAATTTGTAAAATTTCCGGTAAAAAAATAAATTTCACTGTCATTTCCTGGTTTTCCTGGTATAAAAAAATTCCTGGTCATTTCCCAGTTTCCCGATCAAGCAGTCACCCTGTAATAAATGTGGTAAGCATGGTTCGTAAGTGTGTATAGCTCCTTTCTGCAAGTCAGGTTATGAGAGCAACGTAAGAAACTTAGCTACATTAATGATTGTAACAACAAATAATTTTTCGAACTCTGAAAAATAATAAAATCAATAATATTAGCGAAATAAATCATAGAAATATAAAATTCGAACTGCTTTCAAAACGCATCTCAAAGTTGAATTCTCTTCACATTAAACTACATATTTTCATGAACCTTTTATAATTCTTAGTCATAGTTACTATTATTTTTTTATATATCTTTTTCTGTTTTATTTTCGAAAGCATTAAGTTTTTGATTATTTTTGTTTTTCCTTAATGCAAGTCAATGCAGAAGCCAAGCTATCTGATCGGGACATTTGTAGATAACATCAAATAAGTTGGGGATTCGGAAGGAAGGGTGAAACCACCCTTAAATCAAGTGAAACACCCCCTAAAAATGTTTTTTGACGTATATTTTGGAAACGGTCATTGGAAAAAAATGATTTTTCACAGACAAACAGTTCTTACAGTTTACAATAAGAATGCTCATGAATTTTTCCTCTGCAGGTCATATCTTCTAAGTAAATTACCCTTAAAGTAGGGGGTGAGTTTTACTTCACGGGTAAGACGCTCCTTCCATAGCTCATATCTTGAAACGAGATGGGTTTTCGAGAAAAATATATGGAATTCAAATTGTAAAACGAAAAATTGTGTACAACTTTAGTTATATACACTTTCATCCAGGAATGACCCCATTTAGAGATATGAGCTACGGAAGGAGCGCGGTACAACTCACCCCCTACTCTGAGGGTTGATTACTCAGAAAGTATGACCCGCACAGGAAAAATGCATTTAAATATTCTGCCAAAAACGCCAAAAACCATTTTTTAGGGGTGTTTTGCTCGACGTTGTGCCTCATGAGAAAAAAAAGGTCGAGAGCAAATTTGCAGATCTGATTTGTGCTAATAATGTTGTTATTAAATATTTTATTGTACTTTGAGTCTTTTTTCTAAAAATTTAATTTGCTTAATTGTAATGCCATTTTTTACGATGATTACGAAAACTACGCCTCTCATCAAAAAATGATTTATAACAAATTATTCAATTTCTTCCTGGTGAAAAAATGTTGTCTATTAATTTTTTTCTTATATTGTGTTGCTAATTTCAATGATTAAAACAAAAACTGCGCGTCCTGTCAAAGGGTGCAGTTTTTTGCATTTATCTAAGCCAATGCGCGAAATTTCACAAAATCTTTTGGACAAAAGTTATAGATCTCATTGAGGTACATATTTTTTGTAGCATACATTTTTTCGTACGACTGATAGTTTTCACGAAAATCAGTGATACATTTAACCGTCAGCTTCTTCTTTACCGTTCATTACCATGGCGACAGGCCCTAAGTGTCGACGAGGGACCGGAAGTAATGGCAGCAACCACCGCTTCCAACGTTTCGAACGTCTCGTGGGAGCAGACAGCACCCCTGTTACTTGTCACAGAAATAATGTTAATCAAACCCATACCACTTTCCAACTTCTCATGGGGGGGCGGGAAGGCACCCCTGTCACTGGTTACAGAAATAATGTTGATCAACCCCCTATCACTTTCCCACGTCTCGTGGGGGGTAGGAAGGCACCCATGTGACTGGTTACAAAAATATTGTTGGCCAAACCCCCGCCCCTTTCCAACGTCTCATGGGGGGCAGGAAGACACCCTTGTGATTGAACACAAATATAATTTTGGTAAAACATATACCCTTTTCGAAGGTCACGTGGGGCTGGAGGGCACCCCAGTGGCTTGTCACAGAAATAATTTTGGTCAAACTCCTACCCCTTTCCAATTTCTCGTGGGGGCGGGAAGGCACCCCTGTCACTGGTTACAGAAATAAATTTGGTCAAACCCCTACCCCTTTGGAACGTTTCGTGGGGGCGGGAAGGCACCCCTGTGACTGGTTGCAGAAAATATTATATGTTTCATCCTTCTTGATTAGGACTCGGGAGAAGAAAACCTCGGTAATGAATGCACGCAAAAAAAGGTTGGGGGGGGGGGGCTGCCATCTAGGAATTTTTACACGATTGGATAGGTAGCATGACTGGCATTACATAGGCTGCATAACGGCTAGAACAGAAAATATCACGCATTTTTTTCGCATTCTAACAATCATATTTTAAGTTAATATTTGCTGTTATAATAATTGTAGCTTATATTATGATTTAAAATTTTGGTAAAAAGTTTATTCAAAAAGCCCATAAATGGAAAATGGCACGCAAGAAAGTGAAACACACACCCATTAGTACTAGGAGCATGGACGGTAGAGAGAGCCCTGTCGCTTATTGCACTGAAATCTGTCACATTTCATCAGATGCATCACTAATTTTCTCGAAAACTATCACTCGTAGAGAAAAATATCTGAAACAAAAAATGTGTATCTTAATGCTATCTATAAGATTTGTGGAAAAAATTTGGCAGAATTTCGCGTATTGACTTAGATAAACCAAAAAACCCATTACTTTTATGGGGTTTTCATGGTCACACCATGAAAATCGTCTTGTCGCAAATTTTCACTATCATATTCGTAATAAGCGCATCGAAATACATGATTACACGGAGTTTGAAGAAAATCAGAGAATTCAGCCATTCGGAACTTTATCCCTTGTCTTGCATAGTTTGACCATAAAATGGATTTTTCATTTTTAATATCATTTTTCACGATTAAAACAAAAATATGCGTCTTGTGAAAATGGCATTAAGAAATTTTTTTCATATTTTTAAGATGAACAATTTTGCCTCGTAACATTTTTTTCATATCTCGTATAATCTTTCTGGAAAATAGAATTTCTTATTTTTTAAAAAGCATTCGTGATGTATAAAACCAGAACCAATATGATAAGTCTCTTGCAAGTTATCATGCCATCAAGATACAGGCATACATACATACAAAAATACTTTTCATTAGGGTCAGAATGTAAAAATGTAAATATTGTGTTGAAATGTTGGGAAATTGTTCCAAATAATATTGGCTCGCCTTTCTGATCTATTCGAGTTTTTATTGTAATTAAATAGTGTAATATTATCAATTTTTTAATTTGCAATGTAAATGAGAACACTTTTGAACTGAACCAGTGAGACTGTCACTGGTTGAATCAGTATTGTGAATTATCACTGGTTAATCAGTGATTTTCCCACTTTGAGTGAACCAGTAAGTGACTCACAAGGGGAAGGCCTGCTCTGCGACATTAACTTTGAGATGAGACTAGTATAAATCGATAGAACGTCGAAAAATATTAGACACGTATAGCGGCTTTCTTGTAATTGGGCCCTAGTTTTTTTAAAATGAATTTTTGAAAAT
>CAKNXH010062488.1:609450-643939 GCA_932178445.1 Andricus quercusramuli
ATTTTCAAAAATTCATTTTAAAAAAACTAGGGCCCAATTACAAGAAATCCGCTATACGTGTCTAATATTTTTCGACGTTCTGTCGATTTATACTAGTCTCATCTCAAAGTCAATGTCGCAGAGCAGGCCTTCCCCTTGTCAGCTAAAATAGCGTTACTGAATATACCAGTGACGCCAAATGATACATAGATTCAATCAGTGATGTAGCGCTGCACGCGGGCAAGACGTGAACCTCCAGTCGTCTGGTATACGTGCCTCGCCGATCAGGTTTTGGCATTTCTCGAGTGAAAACGAACCTTATTGTATATTAGTGTTTGTGTTATAAATATTTAGCGCCTGGCTGCAACAAGAAGGGAATATAATAGCATTCGCTTGATAGTGGAAAAGCCCCTGGCCATTCAGGTTTGACTTTGAGTGATGCGACATGTTGACACAACAACAGGCCTTCTCACAATTAGGCACAACATGTTATACCCGATTATATTGCAGCTCGGACTTCATTTATTGTTGTGAGAGTAAAGTGCGGTTTTTAAAATATAATTTTGCAACTGTTACCACAATAGTGATGAATGGTGAGTGTCATACCTAGCCAGCTGATAGACGACAAGACGTACGACCAGATGACTACGAGTAATGAGAAACCAGTGAACCTCACTGATTTAAACAAAATAAAAACTCAAATGGGCCAAACATACGTGCCTTTATCTATGTTGAACCATAATTGGGGTAATACCTTATTTTTCTCAATATAAAGCCCCCGAATATAATGTAATAATTGGTCACGTGATGGACTGTCACATGCTGTTAACCTACATATAAGTGAATAAAAAAAGAAACGAATACTGTTTTTTGTAGAAAGAAATTTCCGTCCTAATTTTACGAAACATATTCGGAAGTGTTAGGCTGTTACATGTTTTGTAAAAAAATGATAAATTTAGGAAAATGATAATAAATTTAGGAAAATTCAGTGACAACAATTTTCAGTTACAATTGCGAAATTTTCCGATACATGGTAACTAAAAAGTCTGAAACTTTACTTACTTATACAGTGAGTAAAAGTATATGAAATTTCAACAAGATTTCCGTTAATTTGAAGAATTAATCATTTCGGAATGTTTCTACAACAGTGTATGTTAAAAAATGCATATATAAACGTATGTATGTTAAAATTGAATATTAGGCGAGCTTAGCCTTGGTAAAAAGACAAACAGATGTGTCGAAACTTCTGTGTATTCCTTTGTTAAATAAATACTCGCTCAACTGAGCTTATGACCAAAATAACTTTGTTTTTCTTCTTTGTTGCGAAATAACTTCGTTAAAAATTAAAATTGAATTAAAGGAATTAAAATTAATCAATTTTAAACTTCAGGCCCTCATCTGAATAATCTGAAACTTGAAAATGTTAGAAATTGCACATTTCAATTTCAAACTTAGAATATTAGAAATATTAAAGAATTTAGAATAAAAATGATTAACCCACAAGGTTCATTTCTGTTACAAAAATATTTTAACCTTGAATCAATGTAAATTTAATCCTTCGTTGTGTACTGTAAAAAAATGTATTAAAAGATTTTTGTTTATCTTTTGTCTAATGATATAAATTAACGAACTGTCTACCGTTACGTAATTTTCTGTACGAGTTATTTTTTCACTATAAATACAACGTTTTCTATGTGTTTCCATTTTAAAATTTAACCACAAAATATCTTCCATGCATCTTTTCTTGTTTCGTTTACAGAAACTTTACAACTTTTACTGGTGCTAATTTGGGATTTTTTGACTGTCTTAAAGTGGCCTAAGAATAATGTCGAAAAATGTTTTCATGCTGAAAAAAATAGTGATGTGTCTTCCGCTCGAACAGAACTAATTTTATGGAAAATACCTTTTTTTAAATTCTAAATAAGTACCCCATTAACTGAATACAAAAAAAAAGTTATTTTTGTTGGGATTCCAAAAGTTCTAGCTTGATCAAAAATTATTTGTTCTAAAATATGGTTTATATTATTTTTTGTTATCGAAAACTGTACAAATACAAAATTTGCAATTATATTTAAGCTAATGTAAAATTTTGTAATTTTTGAAAGTTTAAAAATAACTTTCAACCCTTCTGTGGTGGCCAAAAGTTATATCTAATTTTTTAAAATCACTTTTCCAAAATTGTTAAGAAAAATTTCTTGACCGTCCATCATCAAAGGACCATGGCAGCTCTTCTTGAAGCCTCTCATTCCCCTAAAAGCACCGGTTAATTTTACGAAAAATTCCGTAATACTACTCAGTGCCAAAATTTTAGGTTTAATAAAGTCACCTGTGCGAATGACAAGACCATAAAATTAATTAAAAATAGATTTCATGAAACCTAATTTTCGTTCACAACTTTACCGTAACTTAATTATGTAGGCAAATATGTAAAGAATAATTGTTTTTTATTTCCAACCACAAATTGAACATTCTATTGCGTAAGAAATTTCATGTGGACCGCTAGATTGTGCGCAATTACCATAAATTATATTTAAGAAATACCAATATCTTAACAAAATAACCTTCACTCTTCGAAACCGTCTTAAACATTTGCAAACCATATAAAATGACGCATGAGATAACGCATAGTATATAAACTCGATTAATAAGTCGTGTAGAATATTCTTTACTCAAACTCTGGGTGAAGTCTTTCATAAGGTAATTTCCATCACTTGCGAATATGAAGATCGTTTTTGGAACTCGGATTCTCCTCTTAGTGATTTTCCTCAATTCTATTGGTAAATATAACAATATTATACCTACAATTTTCAGTGTTCAGTGTTCATGTGCGAAATTTTATGAAATTTCCAATATACTTTGACGTAATTGTATCTCAACTTGACAATAATTTTAACACGTAACAGCATACAACTTTCGAAGAAGTTTCGTAAAATTAAGACGGAAATTTCTAACACTGAAGTATCAGTTATCGGATAAGCAAATATAATATCTCCCGAGTAGTGCCCAAATAGCACGGAACGTGTAAAATGTCGGCCGCTTGGGAACGTTCCACTGGGACCCGAGGGAAAACTTCCGTTATTGTTATTTTCAACAACAATTATCTTGTCAACCGTAAGAGGTAGGTAAAATAGATGTCATTATTGAGTTTTAAGTACCGCATATGCTACACTATAATGTGATATCCATGTTATAAACTGGCATCAATTTTTACCTATCTCTTACGGTTTACGCGATATTTATTGATAATAAATACCATAAACTGTAATTTCTGTTTGAAACGTTTCAGTGGAACGTTTCTGGAACGTTCCCAAGCGGTGGACATTTTACACATTCCAGGGACGTTCCGTGCTATTAGGGTGGTCAATTTTGTTAAAGAAACTATATTAAACTACTTATTCAATCACAAATAGCCGAAGCGGTTAATTGTTCATAAATAAATCCATCTCAAAACCTCGTTTTGTCTATTAATTGTTCCTATTTAGTGTGGATTAGTCCACTTCCATGTATAAACGAGAGATCTCTTTTTTATGGTATCATTTTTTTTGTATCCTGTTTTTGAATATAATAACTTCATGCTGTCATTTTCAATGTAAAACAAATAAATATGGGTTCCCACCAGTGGTATCATTTTAATACCACTCGAAACTGTTTTTTCTGAGTCTTATTGTAATACCTGAAACTAGCCCTGAAATAATACTTTGTTTTTCTATTTCTTTTTTAGCAAGTTCAATAATTTTCCATAAAGTATTAAGTCCTATACTGGAAAAAATTTCTAGATATTTGATTTACTGATTGTAGGAATTCTTGGATTAAGTTTAAAACCACTGATGGGGTGGCGGCGGGCTCCTAAAATAGTTCCGGAGCTATATCCTCCTATTAGGTTTTACGAAGATGGGCATGGCCTTAAACGCATCTCAGGACCTGTTGAAGTAGGAATAGCTGGTAAATTTATCGTAGGAGTAGTCAGAAATGGTTTGCTTCATCCAGCATATGATGCTAAACAACGAAGAATTATAGTACGCATGAAAGACAATCGTCCTTTTCCAACAAACTTATCTCCAGCGGAGGAACCTACCTACAGATTCTCGACTGTCCGAGCTGTACTATAATTAAACTGCAACCACGTGATTCATCTGACTTTAGATGAACAATTATACTTTGAAATAAAAAAAAATAACGAAGTAACAGGAGTTTTTTTTAATTAAAAATCATAGTTTTATCTAGTTAAAAATATGAATTAAATTTGGTAATTGTTTACTTTGATGACTTTTTCTACGGACTTTTAATCACTTTTCACTCAATTTTATAAATTTTGTACGAAAGCATTTTTATTTTCTGCAAAAACTCGACAATCGATAAAAGATCCATTAAAGTTAATTATTACGGAGTATTTTCATGCACCGAAAAAATCCGGTTATTCATAACAAAATTTCAACACACCTAGCCACGGCCAAAATATTAATAGATTTCAATTATTTTAATGAATTTAACCATTTTTTTCATTTAAATGGTAAGTTTTTGAGCTGGAAAAGGAAAGAGGAAGTTCTATCACAACCTACCTATTTTCCAGCGAGAAAAATTAACAATAATTGCTATTTATAGCAATTTGATGAATATTTTTTCAAAATGACCTAAAAATATCATTTGCGTATATTGTCTAGGTTACGTTCGTAATCAATACCCAGGGTCAGATTTAGTAAAATGGCACTCCTAGGCTATAGCCTACTTCATCCTATTGTTTAAGCCGCCTCTGTCAACAGCTCAAAATAAGTTATTATACGTGGTTACGTGCTTTTAGTAGAATATTATTATATATATTATATTAATATAATTACATGGTTATGAACGTGATTTTTACAAATTAAAATTTTTTTCAATAACTGATTTTTTTCAGCATTTCAGTGTTTCCACGAAATTATAATCACTTTACACTGACATCTATACATTTTTTTACAAAAGAAATTTTTTAAATTAAAAAACATGAAAATGATCGGAAACCATTATTATTTTAAAAACGCCTGCTCAATATTTTACGCACTGTTTAATATTTTTAATTTAATGTTGAAATATGAATTTTCTATTTGATGTCGATTGGAAGGCCCCTCTGATGTCAAAGGGGTCAGATTTTCCACCAATCACATCTTATGTGTCAGTAATTCTCAAATATCTTTTTCTGTGCCGATGTTTTGGTCATCTACACGTCGAAAATAGAAAGCACAAAAAATGGTTTGTAAATGTCGAAGGAGGATTTCGTAAACGCCAATAGCGGAAATCTACCGAAAATAGATATATTTATGGTATCGGAGTATTTTAAGAGTTATTGTGACTTCGTAAGTGCAGAAATACGAGGAGTGAAAATGAAACGGTTAGGTGGTCTAACCTCCTTATCATAAGTTTCGTTAGTTTCCCTCAAAGCCACATCGGCATAAACCTTAAACGCATGTCAGGGTACCATCGTATACCTGACGACCTGGTGAACCTTTTCTATTGTCCGGAACTCCGCCTCGAACAAACACCAACTCGAAGCTCGACGAGGCGTTGTGGTGCACAACCGGAGGCTACTGTGTACGCTGCGATGGTACCTTTAAAATTTAAATGGCTCTGTTCCCACTTTTGTTTTCACTGGAGGCTACTGTGTACGTTGAGATGATCCCTTTAAAACTAAGTTCACATTTAATCTAGTCGCCGCTAACACGGTAACGTTAACACGTCACAATTTTTGGCTGTTACTTTAAGAAATTTGTTTATAGTATTCAATATTCATTTTCATTACAGAACGGCCTTTTTTTGACAACTATGTGTATGGATTCTACTTTTCAATTAAACATGTGGTTCTTTCTTGCTTTTTAAATAAATAAATTTGTGACCATTTTCATAATTTTTTCAAGAAAAAAAAATTGTTTGCAATCTAATATACGTATCAAAGCAGCGCCTCAAATCCAACAAATTTCAGAAAATTTTTAAGCCTTAAAATTTAAGAACCGTGTATCGTTATGGAATTTTTCATGCGGCTAACTAACTAATAGTGAGGATGGGGATGGCTCATCAACACTATCACTGATGATTATTTGATAGAGAATATTTGGAGAAGCATGCATGGTTCAGCTGAAGAACTTTCTATAGATATTACAAACGGACTAGGCCTACTGGGATCACCACGTGAAAAAAAAGCTCCTCAGTCTCGACCTCCATTGTGGTGTGGAACAGAGCCATTTACATTTTAAAGGTACCATCGGAATGTACACAGTAGCCTCCGGTTGAGCACCACAACGCCTCGTCGAGCTTTGAGCTGGAGTTTGTTCGTGGCGGAGCGCCGGACAATAGAAAAAGTTCGCCAGACCGTCAGGTATACGATGGTACCCTGACATGCATCCAAGCCGTAAACTTTTCAATTTAGTACTTTATAATGCGCATTAAGCACAGAAAACATTGCGGTTATTTTTGTAGCTTTACGAGAAAAACTAAAATTTTTACTTTCATTAATTTAAAAATATATATTCAAAACAAAAAATACTCTGTGAGTGTAAACCAAATATTTTTGTTGTGCCTAGACAGTAGACTCTTCGTTTATTCAAGGCTCCCTTTAAAAAATTAGTTCACTCCACGTCCCGTGCAGAAATGTGGTCTTGGCCCAAACAGGGCCCAGAATTGGCAAAACCAGGTTCTGGCCTGGCGATCTAGCCTGGGACCAACTCGAATGAAACGCCAAATCTGGCCAGGGCCCGGTTATATTGTCAGGCTTGGCCCTAGTTTATTATCGATTCCTAGCCATTTTAAATTTTGTCAATTAAAAGTAAAAACTAGGCAGTAATATCTATTCGTTAAATTTAAAGTTGACGAATGAATTAACTTATTTAATAGTATTTCAAAAAGTGTTTCAAATTTCAAAATTGTGGTATTTCATTCATTATCTCACCGGGTTCTGATTCTTCCTCATCATCTGCATCATCATCATCTATGTGCAATAATTTATAATGTAAGTCCGTCATATTTATTTTATAATTCAAAGTTTTGAACAACATTACATAAATTAACAACATATTGACACTTTATAATTTGACAGAAAAGTTTTCTCAGTTTGAGGTTAGAAGTCACGTGCAATCTGAAGAATTTTAATTTTCACAAAATTTGCCGCTTTGTAAAGTTTTACACTTGAAACTTGCAAGTAATAAGAAAACAAAAAGAATAATACCACGCCATCTGTCGTCAATTTTAGGAACTTTGACACCAACTGGGCCCAAGCTCGAGCCATTGACAAATTCAAGCTAGACCCAGGCTAGGGGTTCCCAGCCTGGCCCATGTATGGAACCGGGAAGAAACTTGGCGATTTCTGCACGGGGTGGTGCATATTGAAAATAATTTCATTCAAATACCGACGCCTCCATTCCATACCGCTCCACGTCGCGTTTGGTTCGTGTAACACTTCAGGTCCTGTGTATAAGCATAGGACCTGAAGTTATACAGCGACCAAACGCAACGTGGATTGGTGTGGAATGAAGGCATCGCTATATATTGATTTTTTGATGTGTAAACATCTTAGACCTCGATATGGGGAGTCGCGCCTGAGTCGAGTGAAACCATGGCTCGAAAGTGTAATGCAAGCCTCTGACACACGGGTTGTGTCGTGTGTCAGAGGCCGGAGGCTTGCTTCTCTTCACCCACTCAAAAGAGCTCTTCAGTTTCTCTTCTCTCTCTCTCGCTCTTTCTAAAAAAATCTTCATTTTCGAAATTATTGATATTTTTCAGAAACATTAAAGTTTGATGTGTTTTCAAACAACTTCTAATAAAATGAACATATACTGCCTTTCATTTACGCCCATAAAATTAGGGTACTTGTTCAACCTATTAAAAAATAGATATCTGGAAACTTTTGCACGGCATTAAATATAAGAGGAAATAAATTTTTATAATCCATACCTGTACCTGAGTTATTATTTGCTTTATGTAAGATTTAAATTTCAGTTAACGTTTACCGAAGATGTTTACACATAAATCTGTCTTGGGTCGTAGTTTAGGACGCACGCAATGTTTTTTTCAAAAATAATGTTAAAAAGATATGTAGTAAGAAGCCACAAAGGTTCCTTTTAACAGAAAAGCTACAAGGTCCTTTCTTTCAACATTTTCAATGAATACACACGTTTATTAAATATCATCAGAATCAAGTTGGTATAATATTGATAAAACCTATCACAGAATGATTTGATTTGAAACTGTATAATATTTTTTGGAAAATTTGGAAGATGTATCTTGGCATTTTTTAAAATTATTCTATAATTCTTTTGTTATATTATACGTATAATTATTTGAACATATATATCAATCAATTCGTCTCGAATCAAGAAGCCTTTTCTATTTTCGCACCAACTTTGATTTATGTTCACGAACAAAATTTTACTGTAAAAAAATTTTTTTCAAATATTCTCAAAGGACCATAACTTCCTTATTCTTCAATAAAGTAGGTAATGTTATAGGTCAAACCTACAACACCTATGAGGAAACAAAAAGAATAATTTACTCAATCGGATACGAATTGTTCCTCCAGAAAGATTTTTTGCTGCTCCTGTATGAAAATGGGTTAACTGGACTTCGCACCTTTCAGCTTTGTCTCGTTCTATAGGAATACAAATTTTGTCATAAAAAACGAACTGCTTTTAATAAAAACAAAGACATTTTTAATCGAATAGCTGGCCTTTGGGTATTGTTTAATTGACTTGTCTAAATTTTAAGGGTTGAAGTTAATTGGTGCGGAAGTTAAAAGTGAGTCTCTTAATAACTCGTCATTGCGTTTGCTTATGGACCTCATTAAGCTCTCATTAGTAGAGGGATTCCCTTCGAAGAAGGGAAATGTCTCCATAGTTCTGTGTCTGTGTATAAGCAGTGTAACCAAACCCGAGGTTCGTGAGAGAACACTTCTCCCCGATTAAACAGGTAACTAGAGTACGAGCTAATCCTCATTTCTGCTTCTGTTGCTAACCTCGGATATGTGCAAAACACACAGTTTTATACATATGCCACATTTACGCTTTTAATTACTCTCAGCCAAACACAACGTTCTTCATGCTATAATGTTTGTAGAATATTCACTCAAGCTTAAATGAAGCCTGTATCCATACTTCAATTCACAACTTAGAAAACTCCTAATTTTAGGTGCCTTCACTTAATTTAATTTACCTAATTTTTATATCATATGAAATTATAAAAAGAAGACATTTAAAATATATTCAAATTTAGAAGCTTTTGTGATCTAACCTAAACAAATTATATCTGTGTCAATTAAAAAAAAACTCATTCAACAAAATTATTTAGATGACATTTATCATCTAGTGGAATTTACAGCTTTTACAGATTATAATTTTATGAATTATTATTGAGGATAATAACAAAGATAAAGTGTAACAACTTACGGGAAAGTAATGTTTAATTCTTAAAAAAATTATACTTTTTCTAAGTTCAAAAAAACGTGAATTATAATTAATATTACTATGAATAGTAATGATAAATAAGTGGAATCATGCATCAACAGTTTGATTTATTACTCTCTAAATCTGAATCAGCGATAAGTATACCACTAATTCAAATCTGCGTATATACGCTGCTGAAGCAGCGAAATTTAGCTGCTGATCAGTGACTATTCACTAATTAGCAGCTGAATTTCGCTGATTCACCAGCGTATATACGCTGATTTGAATTAGTGGTATACTTATCGCTGATTCAAATTTAGAGAGTACGTTTAAAAGAACGTAGTGTATACAGATACGGCATTTTTGCCGTATTTTAATTTGTTAGTACTGCATTTTAGTGACTGGTCACAGAAGAGGGATCTGTCACATCTCGAACCCCTTTTCCAAATGTCCCTTTAAAAATACGAGTGTCAGTGACTTGTCGCAGAAGAGTGATCTGTCACTTCTCGAAACCCTTTTTTAAGTCTCCCTTTAAAAAGTACGCGTGTTAGTGTCTGATCACAGAAGAGTGATCGTGAGGATTCGTGATTTGAATCTGAAGTGCTGCCGTCTTCGAGACAATTCGCAAATTAGTGATAAAGTATATTATTATAGGAATAGTTAAGTGATGAGCAATTCTTTAGTGTGCTTTAAGTGTATAATGTTCTTGAATATATGACAATTTGTGTGTATTTATAACTTAATATTCCTCGTTCCATTATAAAATAGTAAAATATTGTACTATTTTTCCAAAGTAGCGAAAATATTATCGGAACAGAGAGTTCCTTACTGACACAAAAATTTGCCGGACTAGAAACTTTAAATACGGCAAAATTCGCCGGAGCTCAATACTCGTCCTTAAAAAAAAAACAAAATGTGACAAAGTTTTAATGCAGATTCCAGTAGGTTTTTTTTGCGAGAAAAACGAATCTGCAACATCTAAAATGATACCTCGAATAGATTTTGAGATATTGAAATTTACTTTATTTCTTAATTTTAAGTTCGATGGAGGATTTTTTACGAGAAAAAAGTAACGAAGAGTTTAAAATCAATATCTCAATTAGACCTCGAGATTTCCTACCTACTTCGTGAAGGGATGTAAAAAATGGAAAGGGACACTACGAAAGATGGAAGGATATAAAATCGGAGGGGTCTCTTGCAGAGGAGGAAGGTGTGGGCTGGATGTCACCAAAGTCACTCTCCCCCAGAGAAGGGTTATAAAAACAGGGAGACGTCTGGGAAGGGAGAAGGGTGTCGCCCAAGTCACTTTACCTCGAGAAGAAATTTAAAAAACGGTGGCGATCCCTATACAATGGGAAGGGGTGGGGTTATCGCCGAAGTCTCTCTCCCCCAGAGAAGGGATATAAAAACGGGAGGACCCCTGGAAAGGGGGTAGGGGGTGCCACGGAAGTCATCCCTTCCCAGAAAATGGATATGAAAAACCAGGATGACCCCTGGAAAGAAAAAATGGAGTGGCTGGGGGAAGGGTGATGCCAACTCACTCCCCCCAGAAAAGGAGTATTCAAAACAGGGGGGGGGAAGCTCTTGGAAATAATTTTAAGAAACAAAAATCGATATCTCGAAAAATACTTGAGATATCAATTTAAAAGTTTCAGTTAAATGTTTCTCGCAAAAAATCTGATCAGCATCATGAATAAAACTTTGTGGACGCAGATATCGCAATCTCCCTCCATATTTTGATTCACAAATTGAAGTATTTTGAAATAATAAAAAAACTGGTAAATTGAAAATGCAGACCTTAAAATGTGGAATCACTTAGCCTAGAAGACAATTGACTGACAAAATTACGACTATGGTTTCCAATCTAAAGTGGGTGCGTAGAGTTTAGGGAAGTTTAATCGCTGTCGTCATTGATAATGATTTGTATGCACCAACATTAAGTTAAGCTCCAATTTAAACTGGATAGTATTCCTCGCGTCCCTGCTTTCTCGTTAAATTGCTTCGTCTCGAAAGTAATCACCGGCGCTTACTCAAAAGATACACTTAACTCGATCACAAAAGCACTGAGGAGGACCATTCTTCGTTGAACTGTTTATTTCTTTTTTTTGCAATTGTCCTCTTGTCTGACACCGGAACAATATGCAATTTCTACCAGGGTGATTAAAATTAATCTCTCGGTCATTTTTCTCTATCATAGATACATAAAACCGATTCTTAAACTACAGTCCAGGCACCCTATGAAAAAGAATCATTTTGTGCGTTAATTAATATACCTGCAACTTTACTTCGGATTCTTATAGCATATAGGTTTTTTGTTTATTGCAACAAAGAAATTTTCCAGACAAAAAAAAACCCTAAAAAATCTCATTTTTTAAAATATGCAATTATTTTTGTAATAATCAGGCAACAAGTTTTAAGCTTCTAGAAAATATGCCATTTGTCAGTCCTTAAAATTGTTAAAAAATTCAGCCCAAAATAATTATTAGTTTTCCTATTAAGTTATTGGTAATAAAAAAATTAACTTTTTTCCAACGGAATTTCTATATGTTTGGCCGAACTAAAGTGGTTGATTGTACTCCATAAGAAATATACTTCCAAATACAATTAGCGCAGAGCGACTTTCCGTAATTAAACTGCATAAAAGTGGCTTCGAAAAGATGTTAATTTTTTTCTTATAACAAGTGAAATAACTCTGTTAATTTTCATTCCGTAAAGCTCAAGTTCGTACCAAGTACAGAAAAAGAGTTCTAATAATTTGCATGGAATTTTCGAAGTAATGCATTCTAATTTTATTTTTTATAATCGTGTCTGATTCACGAAAAAAGATCGACACAATCGGTGGAGGTGGAGTAGGGGAAGCAGTTGGCCCATGCCAGTCGCTCGCACCTGATTTGAATTCACGTGTTCAAATCGCAAACAGTTTTCATATATCAGCATCAAATTGACGAATCATGATTTTCTTTATTTGCCTTAGCTTTTCGTGCTTGTCACAAATCTATTGGTGACTACTTTATTTTTCTTTTCTCATTTTGCCAATGAAATATTGTTTATTAAATTTTAAAGATTTACATTTAAAAATTACACCGGCACCAAACCCCACTCTCCTCTATTCATTTTTTTCAATAAAAAAACAAATCAATGGATCAGATCAACTTTTTTCTGTTGGACAAACGGGTCAATACGTTGTAATAAATAAAACGCCTATTTTGCCATCTCCAACGATTGTTTACACGTGCGGTGGCTCCCAGGATCTCTACTGCCGTCCTGATGAAGAAACTGTACAACGCATTTTTATCAAAAATTAGTTTTTTATATGGTTAGATTCGAAATGAAAAGACGAATTTAACCATGCTAATCATTATTAAAAATTGTAATTGAATCTCCAGATAATGAGGTCTCAATCAGCATATCTACAGCGATTTTCGAGAATTCCAAATGAAGAAACAATACATCTGCAAAAATTAAAGCATATCTACACGAATTCCAGGATTGGGGATAGTGCTGAGCCCTCAGATCCTAATAAAACAAAGCACATCTGCGCAGATGTGTTTTACTCATGAGAATCCTCGGTCTTTCTGCAGTCTAATTTCCTGAAATCAAATAGCACAAGTATATGTTAAGGGTTAAGTTTCTTCACAAGTATTCGAGGGTAACTTTGAGCCACCGATCCTTCTTTTCAATAACACATCTGCATTTTTTATTTGTAAAAAAAATAATTCTAGTTAATTAATTATATAATTATTATTAATGATGTAAAACAATTATAGAACAATTAATTATAATTTAATAATAAATTAATAATTACATGATAATTTTATTTTTTATCCATTTTTGAAAAATTTGTAGTTGTTAAGTTTCTCCAACAAGAAACTCGGAAGTCGGAGGTTCTTGAAGGCTGATTCCTGTATTCGGCAGCACATCTGCGCAGACGATGTGTTTCTTAGTAAGGATTTTCGGCTATAATAAATTTAAATTTAGAATTTAAAATTTAAAGATTTTTCGGGTTTCAATCGTGTGCGAAACTATGAATGTTGCCGACGTTTCGTGAACATTGCAGTTCACATCTTCAGGGCTGACCTGAAACTGAGGTTAATTTCGGCTACTTTGTGCATTAATATCTAGCATATCTACAATTTTGCATATGAATAATTGCAATTCATCATTTTTTTTATTTTAATGAAAAGAGCATGTCCGATTTACCCAAGGACAGTACTTTTATTTTCAAAAACTCTCATAAGTTAAAAGGAACAGATGCAAACGCGTTTGATTGAATATCTCGGTGCGTTTCAAATGCAATTGTACAGTTTCTTCATCAGGACTGCAGTATACACGCGTTCTACATGCCAATACTATGAGAATCCGAAATCAAATTTCAGATATCAATTAACGTATGATTTTTCACAGGACGCCTGAACTAAACACATTTTCGCAAAACTTTGAAATTCGAAACTTTCTTTAAAAATATTAATCTTTTTATATAAGCACTAACCTGATAAATAAAGAATCCATCATTCCAAATGAGCTTCCTTCTACTTTGGAGAAACCACCGTCTAAAACATAAAAATATTTATTATTAGATTATAGATTAGCGGCAAAGGTCAGGGGTCAAGTTCGATGGGTCAAGGATTAAATCGTAGATGTTAAATGTCAGAGGTCAAGGTGGAAACTTTAAAAAACAAAGCTCAAAGGTCACGCGCTAAAGGTCAGGGAATATTATTATTAGAGTCAACAGATTCTTAATCTAAAAATGTTATATGTCCCACGCCAATGAGGCTGAAAATCTGAGTTTATATAAGTGTTCTCCTAAAATTCGCAATACATAATCGTCTGAAACTTGGCACAAACATTCCTTTCGGCTTGAGTCAGGTCAACCTGTCAAAAATTTGATACTTCCTCTTCAGCTTTTCGATATTTATGCAAAATAAAAATTCTAAAAAGAGAATGCGAATTTCTACAAAAAACTAAATCATTTATAGAAAAAAAAATTAAAAAATTAGAAAAAACTCTCGGTTTTAGTGTTATCCACAAAAATATAGATAGAAAAATTCTACTAAAAAAAATCTGAAAAAAACTAAATAATTTTTCAAAAAATTTGAAAATTTGAAAAAAACCCAGTCTTAGTATTCTTCACAATCATATGAATTACAATATTTTGAAAAAAATAACCCTAATTAGAAAAGTTATAATTTAAAAAAAATGCTAAATAATAAAGCTGAAAACTACATAATTTTGACGATGCTATTACAGAAGCGAATTTCATGGAAACGAAACATTCAAAATAATTAACTATGAAAGAATAAATAAATAAATTACTGAGAAAAAATTCTCCGAATTGAAAAAATGCAACCACACCGGGGACGTTTTCTCCTTTGAATTTTGAACTTTTTTTTTCATGAAATTCGCTTCTGTAATGGTCTTGTCAAAATTTGGGAGTTTTCAGCTTTATTATTTACAATTTTTTATAATAATAACTTTTTCATTTAGAAGTATTTTTAGAAATATGTTATTATTGATATGGCTGTAAAGAACACTATGACCGGGAACTTTTTCAAATTTTTAAATTTGTAAGTTATTTTTTAAATAAATTATGGGTGTACTTCCGAAAAGGACATATGTCCGATTTTCTTCGGGCTCCGTGTACTTATGCATTTTGACGCGCTGATTACGAATATGATACTGAAAATAGGCGACTAGTCGATTTTCATGGTGAAAACCATGAAAAACCCATAAGAATCATGGTTTTTTGCGTTTATCTCAGCTAATATGCAAAATAAAAAAAAATGTTTTAAATAAAAGTTATAGATCTCATTAAAATACACTTTTTTCATTGCATACATTTTTTCGTACTAGTGATAGTTTTTGAGAAAAACCCTTTTCCAGCGCCGTGTGGGGGGGCGTGAAGGCACCCGTGTGAATGGTCACGAAAATAATGTAAGGTCGTACCCCTACCCCTTTTCCAGCGCCGTGTAAGGGCGGGAAGGCACCCCTGTAGCTGGTCCCAAAAATAATGTAAGGTCGTACACCTACCCCTTTTCCAGCGCCGTGTGGGGGGCGGGAAGGCACCCTGCGACTGGTCACAAAAAAAATGTAAGGCTGTACCCCACCCCTTTTCCAGCGCCGTGGGGGGCATCCCTGTGACTGGTCACAAAAATCGATTTACTACTGATTTTCTGGGAAACTGTCGTTCCTATAAAAAAATGCTCTAAACATAAAATGTGTATTTCGATGGAGTCTACCACTTTTGTTGGAAACATTTTCTTGAATTTTGAACCATTACTGAGATAAATGCAAAAAACCATGATTTTTATGAAAATCAAATTTGCGCCCATTTTCACTATCATATTCGTAATCAGCGCATCAAAATACATAAGTACACGGAGCCCGAAGAAAATCGGACATATGTCTTTTTCGGAAGTAGGTAATTTTGGAGATCCAACAAGAAAAAATTATAACGGGGAAAAGCTAGTTAGTTTATGCTTAGAAAAGGGCCTATGTATTACAAATACTTGGTTTAGACATAAAATGATCCACATCTACACCTGGCGTAAAGGAAATAGCCACAGCATAATTGACTTTGTTATTGCGGATGAAAGATTAAGAGAAGTAGTTAAAGATACAAGAGTCATGAGGGGTTCCAAATGCAATTCTGATCATTACCTTTTAGTCTGCAAAATAAACTTAGGGCGGGGATGGAGAACAAAGAAAACAAAGAAAACGAAACAAACACGAATAAAAATTGAAAATTTACAGAGACAAGAAGTGCAAACAGAGTTTAAAAAGAGGTTAATTGAAAGCATAGATAGAGCAACGTGGGAAGCGCTTATGAGCAATAAAGATATAGAGGGCGCGTGGACTTTATTACGGGATGTCATTGTCAAAACTGCGACCGAAATATGTGGTACAGCGGTTGTAGGAAGAAAGTCTGGCGATGCGTGGTGGAACGATGAAATTGCGGCAGCCCAAAAAGAAAAGAAAGAAGCGCACAATAAAACGCTGAACATGACAGGTCTTAGCGATGAGGAGAGAACTAGACTTAAAAATGATTACAGACACAAAAATAGGAAAGTTAAACGACTAGTTAAAGAGAGTAAAGAGAAAATCAGAACAGAAGAAGAGAATAAAATAATAAACTACTTTGAAGGAATTATGAAACTATTATATAAACAGTTGAAGGAAAGTAAAAGTACAGAGTTTGCTAGCATGAGAAACAGCAAAGGCGAAATGCTATATGATATAGACGAAATAGTAGACGCTTTGAAAGAGTCTTTCAAAGAACTATTGGGATGTGAAAATATCGGACAACAAAACTGCGACATAGAAGATAATGCATTAGAAAACCCAATTGAAAAAGTCTGTGTCACTGAGGTCAGAGATATAATTAAGAACTTGAAAAACGGTAAGGCTGCGGGTATAGACAATATTAGCGCTGAAATGCTTAAATACGGTGGCGAGTACATACCTCGCAGGTTGTGCGAATTAATAAATTTATGTATCGAAACGGGAGAAGTCCCAGACGATTGGAGAAAAGCGATTATCGTACCAATATACAAAAGAAAAGGAGATAAAAGCAACTGCAGTAATTACAGAGGTATCAGCCTACTAAGTACCGTAAGTAAAATATACTCAAAAATACTTATCCGTAGGGTAATGCAAATTACAGAAGAGAAAATATGGGAAGTCCAAAGTGGATTTATGCCAGGAAGATCATGTACGGATCAGATATTTAGCCTAAGACAGGTCGCAGAAAAAAGTTTGAGAGTAGGAAAGAAAGTCTTCTGTGCATTTATCGATCTAGAAAAAGCATTCGACACGGTAAATAGAAGTAAACTTTGGGAAGTCCTTAAAGAGTATGGAGTGAATGGAGGGCTCCTACAAGCAATAAAAACAATATATACAGGTAGTAAAGCGAGTGTAAGGGTAAATGGGAAAAAGAGTGAATGGTTCGATATTATGCAAGGCGTGAAACAAGGATGCGTTATGTCCTCGTGGCTTTTTATCATATTCATGGATAAGTGTCTTAGAACTGCCCTCTTCGACGAAAAAGGTGTAGATCTCGAAACCGTCAAGGTACGTGGGTTGGCTTTCGCGGATGACAAGATTGTTATGGCAGAATCAGTCGAAGACTTGCAAAGAATGTTGAATAAACTTAATACAAGCATGAAGAACATGGACCTCAAAATTAACGTGAATAAAACGAAAGTCATGGTGTTTGAGGGAAAAAGTGAGAAAACAATATGGAACATAGTTCTAAATGATGAGAAATTAGAACAAGTTGACAAGTACGTATATCTAGGTAGTCTATTCACTAACGACGGAAAAATAGATGGGGAATTAGATAGGCGCATAAATAAGGGTAAGCAGGTTATCGGTAGAGCAAGGTCCATCCTCACAAATAAAAACATATCAAAAAAAGCTAAAATGGCCATACATAACTCTATTTTCGTACCAACTGTACTATACGGTAGCGAGACATGGACCTGTCAAGAAAAAGACAGGAGTAAAATCAACGCGATCGGCATGAAACCTCTGCGCATAATATGCGGGAAAACACTGATGGACAAAGTACGAAACGAGAAAATCCTCGAAGAATGTGGTACAGGGGAGACACTAGTTGACATATGGGAAAGAAATCAGCTAAGGTGGTTCGGACATCTTGAAAGAATGAAAGATGAACGACTGACCAAGCAAGTGTATAAAGGTAAAGTAAATGGCAAAATGCCCAGAGGTAGACCGCCGAAAGAATGGTTAGAATCTGTGAATGAGACACTAATACGAAGAGACATAAGAAGCCATAGAAATACAAGAGCCTGCATGAAAAAATGCATGGACGTGAATGAAGCTAGAGTAGTATGCCAGGACAGAAATATGTGGCGACAAATAGTTTATAAACAGAGTGACAATAGAGTGAATGATGCCTGAAACAAAGACCTTGGATACTAATGGGCCCAGGTGGGGAGCCATACATAATAATTTTGTGAGGCTCCTCACTTGGGGTGATCGCTAGAGAGATTGATCAGCAACCTGGGTCGGAGCAGTGTTGCGGAGTGAACGTGTAATTTATATAAATAACACGAGAACTCCAGATCAATCTAAAACATCTATACATAACACCTACATACCCATCCACCCTATACCCATATACTGATCAACCTCATACCTATATACCTATTTCACTACTTTCCAACCGAACAAGTCACGCCTACCCCGGAAGGGAAAAGGCTTAATGGTATAATAATAATATCCTTTTTTCAAATTTTTAAATCTTTGAAATAATAATCTCTATATGGCTATAGGGGGAGGTTGAGAATCATTGTAAGCCATCGTGGAGAATGGACGATAATCGTCATTTTATAACGGATTTAACAATGCTGGTCTCGTGCCGGCAGTGACCGTCCATTGTCTTCTTCGATGATGATAGTCACGTTATTAAGTACTATAGCTTTTGTGATACACCACAAATCTCACACAGTAGCATGTGTGTGAATTTATATCTCAATTAAATGAACCTATGACAAATAAATATCCATTGTTTTAAAATGAAACGACTACCAGTATTATACATGACGAAAATTATAACCATCTGAAAATTTGAAAATCAGTTTAATTAAAAATGTTGATATATTTAAACAATGTTAAATATCTAAATCGTCCAATTTCATACACTGGAATGTAAAATTACTTAATTTTAAACTCTTAAAATAGTCTATATTCCCCTAGATCAAAAATTATTAATTTGAAATTGTTAAATTTAGAATGTTTTTATTAAAAATTCTGATATAAAGAATATACGAATAATAATGTATTTCAGGAATATAAAAAAAATTATTTTAATTTTGGTTCTAGTCGAATTTAATCGTTTTCAATTTGAAATTTATTTTTTGAGCTTCAAAATATTTAAAGCCCGCACCCTTTTTTCAATGTTGAAAGACTTTCACTTTATAATGGTTCATTTCAGAAAATTGTGTTCTCGAGTTTTCATTCTTAAAGGCTTGGTATTTGAAAATGTTTCATAGGCGACGGTATAGTTCTGAGATTCGAATCCTCTTACAAATGGAATTTGAAAAGTTTAATTTAAAATATCTTCAATTATGAGTATGACATTATTCTGGTATAGAGCATATAATAACTGAAAATTTTACTTTTTTATTCATAATATTTGAAGAAATAAAGTTTTAAAAAATCTGCTCAGTTTAAAATTTTTTGAAAAATTACGAAAAACATGTTTTTTTCATTGAAACATATGTACACATTTTGGTAAAAGTTGAGTATGTCGATCCTGAAATTTTTTTAGCTTGAACCAAAGAAATATGTTCTCATCTTGCATTGTCGGGAAAAACTTTTTTCGTGATTTAGTATATTAGGGATTTCCTTCGCAATTTTCAAACGCTTTAAGGGGTAACACCACTGTAAACGCAAAAAAATACGTTTTTTCGAAAAATTTTTCTAATGGAAGGAAAAGGAATATAATTATACTGGATACATTTCCGTAATGTGTGTTTTCTTGGAGAAGCTCCGCGGCACGCAGCACACAGGGTGCAAAATTTAATCTGGAAAAAAATAATTTTTTTTTTCTTAATCTACATAAGAATAGCTAGAGAAACACGTAAGGGATTTACAAATATTAATTTTTGTGTAATTGGCAAGCATTTGAAAAAAACACTCATTTTTCGACCATAAAAACGGCACTTAATTCTTTATAACATTTGTTTAAATTAGGAATTAATGTAGGAAAAAAAACCGATTTAAAATATTGAAAATTGTTTGAGTTATGCTGCGTGCCGATTTCAAAAGACGTGTTTTGAGAAAAACGCGTTTAAAGTTTTATATGTAATAAATACGAAAAAGTGAAAAATTTGAATGTTAAATTTCAAAAATATTATTGAGAGCTAAAAAAATATAATTAATATTTTCAGAAATCCTTCGGTCAATTTCAAGATATTAGTGTGAAAATAAGTCCTCCAAATTTCATCAATTTATCTGCAACCGTTTTCAAGTTATCGTGTACACAAAAAAGTGTGACACACACACACACACACGCACGCACATCTGGACAATTGCTTAAAACATTTTATCAGACATTTTTAAATTGAGGAAGCTTTGATTGAATGAATTTGAAAATTTTTGGAAAATGTTACCATTACATAAAGCTTCCTCTATGCGGAAGCAACAATTAATAAAACTTCTTGAAACTTGAAAAGTAAATCCCAAATACATCTTTATCAAAAAATTGGAGAATAATTTTTCAGTTAGTAGACAACTACATACAAATTCGCGAATATAATTGTAACTGCCAATGATATAGTCAATGAACCTAATTATTAGTTGTTAACTGTTTGTGGCATTTCAATTCACTTGCGGATAAAATTTATCTTTGGGTTTTCCGTGTGACAATTAATCGAAGAATTACCGGCATTATTTTACTAGAATTCAATACCATCAACATTATTTATGCAAAACAATATTCTATTTAATTTCAATTAGTAAACAGTAGCTATTTGCTTGAGGTTTGCATTAATAATGAATTCCGACTGATATTTACTATTCGGAGTTAAAAGTGGTCTGAACTATACTACCATATATGGCTGAAATGCTGAAATTGATCACCTATGTGAAGCCGTTGTAGAGTGTCAAGTGACCTAATGACATTTCAATATAATTTTATGAAGTGAGGCGAGTGGCAAATGTGCGCACACAAATGTTAATTGAAATTGCAAATATGCGGAAAATCCAGGAAATGCGAAAGTCCAATTAACACACCTCGCTTAACTCATTTTCAGGTTCTGAAAATCAGAGGCAGCTATTACGTATTGATATTGAGTTATTTAGTTACTTCCTATATATAACATGAAGCTGACCCAGTTCACAAGCAGATGTTGGTCGCAAAATGAGAAATGTATGTAATTGAATGGAAGTCCTTTGTGGGCTTCAAGGTGAAGAGATTCCTTCCTTCGGTAAGCAAGTTTCTCATTCCCAACTTTACAGTAACAGAAAAGAATCCCAAGCAGAAATATCTTTGAGTAGAAGAAATAAATTGCTTGAATTTTTTAATTTCTTTCGGATATTCTGAGAGCGTTTGAATCTCGAACTTGGTTGAAGACCTCTTTCATCATATCAGGAAAGATGCGAGTAATTGAAATTGAGTACTCGGCAATCGAAAACATTGTCACGTATGCGAATTATGTCTAAAAGCCTTACACGGGTTTGCCTCTATGAGTCTATGGTGCTCGTTCTGTCTGGAGTCCTTCTACGAGGACCCATACGTGACTTTAATTTTGATATGAGAATGAAGCAAGCTCGATGCAGCGTCGGCAATGTCGGCAAGTCTGTCTATATTGTCTTTCTTGTGGGGTGCCAGAAGTGCCACCCAGGGACAATTTCTATACCCTTTTCCCATTCTTTGAAGCCAATGTGTCCGCCTAAAAAACCCATTCAATTCACGGAAACTCCCAAAACGGACCTTCTGGTCCAATAATTGGGAGGTAATAACGTTTCTGGGTGATTACCAAAATGTTGACCATTTTAGACCATGATAATTACGGGTAAACAAGGAGTCTACGTATCCCTAAGCGCTGCGCGCGCTTACACCCGGTAAGGTTTTTTATTAAGGGAGCGTCCATTTCTTGCAGAAGTATTTGGAGGAGGCATAGAATTTCTTACTTATTTTTCCACTTTACAATTATTCGTTTAATATATGCTAACTGAACATTTTTGGGCTATTAAAATGACGTTTTATGCTATATTTGATTTATTTATGTTTTATTACATAATGTTTCATATGACATACGTGCAATGAATTTCGAGTCAAGGAGTCAAAACCATTCTTGAAATCTGGTATACATAATCTCTTGAAATCACTTCAAAACGATTGGGAGCTCCTTAGAAATCATTTTAAAAACTATAGAAATCCCTTCAAATAGTTTGAGATTCCGCAACATCTTCAAATCTCGTAATGACCTTTGGAATCCCGTGAAATCATTGAATACGCTCTAAATCTCTTAAAATCCGCCAAAATTCGTTAAAATCTTGTAAAATCTCTTGAAAGTCTTTCAAATCACTGAAAATCTTTTGAATCTTTTGAATATCGTTTACAGTGAAGAGGGGGGATAGTCACACAAATCTTAAAAATCCTTTCAATAGTTAATTAAGATACCTTGAGGGTGGGTCGTGATTTTTGAAGTAAAGGTGGCGAGATCTTATCTGGTTGGGTAGAGGAGAGATTGTGTTCCTGCTTCCACTATCGCAAGCACTATCTCGAATTAAAAAATAAACAAGCCCTTTATACCCTGGCTCTAGGTAAAGAAAGGGCTAATGGAAAGGGGATGGATGTATTTCCATACCTCTTCTTCTCGTTCATTGATATTCCTATTTTCATATATTGAAGACAAGTAATTGTTGCTTACTAAATCAAGGCTTACACTTTGGAAGAAATGTTTAGAACCTTCAAGAATTAACGCAATTTAAAATAGTCTAATTATACAGTTTAAATGAAAAATTGGTCATTCAATATGCAACCTTCTCAATTACAAATTGTACAATTCTTTTATGTTTTGAATTCAAATTTTATAGAAATGTCAAAAAGATGCCTTTTTAAAACAATTTTGTAAATCGCACGATCTCAGGCGATAAAAATATTTGTTATTTGTTGCTCAGAAAACCGGATACCATATTCGCAGACTTGATTATTTGCACTGGACGAAAAGCGTCGATCACGGTGAACAGTATTTGCTCTAAAATCCTTTATTTTTGATAGCAACACTGATGCAAGTTCAGCGTGGTAATTGGAGGGAAAATCGAATCCCTCTTGTGGAAGTCACCACAATGAATAACAGGGTTTTTGGTTGATCTGGAATTCCAGTTAATGAATAACAACATTCGGAAATCGAGGCAGAAGGAGCGATAGAATTGGGATTTCCAAACTCGTCATATGTGGTTATCGATTCCGTTCCAGCATTTTCTACAAAATTGACTCAATGTGTCACTCAAGCTTACTTATCTTCAGATGAGGCACCATTAACGAATAGCATGAAAATACATTACCCATATTGGTAATTCATAACAAAAACTTTTAGCCTTTTTATCTGTAAGAAGCTTTACAAAATACTGAATAGAACCTATAATGTATTTCTTTGATGCAAAGAAATTTTCTGGTTTCACAAAGAAACTTCACATAATTGCGTATTATTAGCATGACATCTCTTCTTTAATGATGTTGTAGCTTACATAGAATATTTTTATTTTGAAATTTTGTGATTTTAAATTGGACTATTAGGGTACAATACGAGTAATATGAATTTGCAGGAGATCTCTTTATATTCTAAAAGTATCTCATCGCCATCAACGTTTAGGAAATGAGGAATTAAATTTAAGAAATAAAACTGGATACGCCCATTTTCTTAGATCACGCCCACACCTATTTGTGGCCAACACGAGAACACCAATTTACATCTTAATATCCCTAAAATACGCTTTTTTTCTTGAAGACGTCCACTTTACTGGGTAACGCCTCTTCACTACATTAGTGGTCGCACAAACTATTTTTTTTAGTAGTTTGTATTGACCCCGCCTATTTATAAATGAAGGCTACCTTTTTAAGCCAATTTATTTGACGATGTCCCCTGGTCGCGGCTATTTTCCTTCATCATAAAAAAAAAAAATTGATTAGCATTTCGAACTCGAAAGTTCATTGCCTCACTACCCGATTCGGGTAGTGTTTCTAGGTGGATAAATACTACCAGTGTGGGTCCATCACACCCACGACGGGCCAACACCACGCAGTATTCCCCGAACGGTCACCCATCCAAGTACTAACCGCGCCCAACGCTGCTTAACTTCAGTGATCTTACGGGAACTGGTGTTTTCAGCGTGGTATTGCCGTTGGTATTTTCCTTCATCATACCTGTTTTTACTGACCACGCCTTATTTTTACTGACCATGCCTAGTTTTCATTGGAAACGTCCATATATTTTGGCCACGCCTCTTTTCTGCAGTCCAGCACCTTCAGCTCTATCTTGAAAAATATTTATGACTGATATAAAAACTGATTGAAAGAGTCGGTGTCTATAATAATTATTAAATACGATGAGTAAATATTAGATAAAATTTAAAGGTGGAATGGTGTTAAAATCCCTTGGCAACAAGAAAAGGATAGTAACCCTCGTTTTGCGTGTAACTATAGTGACATAGAGATGTTCAAGAGTTCTTGATGAAGTACCGAAGAAACTTCACGGTCCATGGCCAACAATGGAGAAAGCAGCGTGTACGACAATGAACAAACATACACGCACATAGCCAACCCTAAACACGTGACGAGACGTAATGGGGTGTTGCCCTCTAACCACCCTGTCTACAAGGCATGTCTGGGAACACAGAAATGCGCTCTATGTTTACTGCAAAATGCTTTTTTCAGTCTCTCACATTAATATTTTCAGATTTTGATTAAAATAGGAGTGAAAAAAACATTCCAATCATTGAAATTAATTGAAATGCAGAATAAAATGAGGGAATATACAAGAAAAAAGCGTTTTTTTTCTACTCATTAAGATTGAATAATGGAGTATAATGGATCAACGATTCGAATCAGTAATAACAGTGAAAACTCACTGAATAATCAGCCGAATTTGAATAATTATTTAGTGGCTATTTAAATAACTAAGCTGTTCTAAGTTACCAAAATTTTGATTCATTAATTATTTTTCGAGATCTTGCACTTTCAATTGAAAAAATCGATTTTTTAGTCATTCAGGAGACTTAAAGCTCACACTATCAAACCGACTTGTACACAACAAATTTGTACATCAACATAACTCCGCTAGATGAATATCTAAGAAATTGCAAAAACTGTTTATAGTTATATTTTCTTTTGTAATATAAATACTAATTATATGAATTATACTGTGCCAAGTAATGACTATTCTTATTACTTTAAAACGAGTATTTTACTTAATAAAAGTTTTATGACACCGAAGTTTAACAAGTAATTCGCAAAATTTCTATAATTTTATCAAAGTAAACAAATTTTCAAATTTAGATATCTTTTAGGTTTACTTGGAAAACTTTGATTCTGCAATCTCTGTTGATATGCGATTATGCATTACGCATGACATCATAAATTATGGTTCAAAAGGCTTAAATACATACGTTGTATTTAAAACTGTAAAGATTTTTGCTGATAAAAAATTCCAATCAGTGACAAAGACAAACGAATTGTATACAATGAATATAAATCTTTATTCATTATATGAATATCAAGAGGAAAATTCCATTAGTGCATTTTTACTTGCTGAGTTTTGCCTCGTAAAATTTGTCATTCGAAGTGTCCAAAATTTGGTAAAAAATGCTGACAAAAACTTTATGCCACTTAATTATCTTTGGCATTCTTTCTCAAGGATTTACGGCTTCATCAGAGGAAAATTTTAGTAAGTTATCTAATATACATTACCTGTCAAAATTGTGCGTCCACTTACGAAAATCGGATTAAGGGGTCGTCCATAAACTACGCTACTAATTTGAGGAGGGGAGGGAGGCACCCAAAAAACTGCGGTTAGTATAACGGTTGGGGGGGGCCCCCCCCCCCAAGAGAAAGTAAATTTACGAACCCAGATAACGTTTAATACGTTTCTTAATGATAATTTTTAAGAAAGTTTGCGACTTTTGCGAAAGATGTCCCTGTAATAGAACAGTTCAATAGTAACTTAATAAGTTTGAAAATCACTTTCATATTTCAGACTTCACACTCTTTCCCATAATTCCCTCTTTCATCCTTATTTAGGAATATTTTGCTTTTTCCACGTTTTTGAAAAATTTCCGTTTTTCTCGATTTTTCGTTTTAATTTTTTTGCTTAAAAATTATACTACAGTCAAACTCGGACATAGCGCGCCCGGAGTTAGTCCTTTCGAGAATTGACGCCGCGCCGCGGGTGTGTGAGAGAGGAGCTGCGGGAGGATTGCGGTGCTCACTCAGGCGTGACAAAACAAGAGCGTTGCAGTAAACGCTGTACTCTAACGGCCTATCTGTCCAATTGCGTCATGACGTTGTGACAGTTCACTCGAAGCGGAAAGCACACACATAGTAAATAAGCAAGATTGCGAGCTCAGGTCGACCAGCAGTGGGGCTCCGATTCCTACTGAAGCCGATGGGACTGATCCATGATGATCGGATTATATCGTGCGATTGAATGAGAATGTCTTTGACATTGGCAACAGCGCCATCTGACATGCGAATATATATCGCGAAGTAGTATCTCGAAGTTTTTGGAGCAATGTTAATGAAAAAGAGCACTGAATATCAATTAATTCTGATCAAAAATGTTATACTATGGTTTGAAATGAATTACTCACTAGAAGATTTCTTGTTAATATTCAACTGAAATTTGAATTTTTTTGAATTGGTGGCGTTGTCGTTGGCTGTCGCCAACAGGCTCTACGATTCAACAAAGGAAACAAACAACAAGAAGAAGCATTAGAGAGAGAGAGAGAGAGAGAGAGAGAGAGAGGTCCGATCAACTTCAGGCATCGGAGTCCCACTGTACAGTTTTGTAATGTCTCATTGTCAAGTGCTGACGTGAGAATAGTGAAAACTGTGTTTTTATTGGACAGTTAATCTATTATTTATAAAACTGAGTGTTTTTATGTTAAACATTTTCTGGAAACATTTTTTTTTCGGCAACAAACTATTAGAATCTTTAATTGATCAATAAATGAAGCGATTTTATAAGGGAAAAGTTTTAAAATATTGTTACTTTTGTTACTGCGATGTCTCAAATATGGGTCTGTCATGATATCGGAATAATCAGACTTAACTCACCGTTCAGGTGCTTTTAAACATACGTACAGTCTAGCTAGCTATTATATCGACAAAAAAGAAGTGTTTCACGCACATCAGCTATCAGTTGAGACGGGAGGACGCCCTTGGCTATCGATGTCTATCGAGATATGTATGTCACAAAAATAAAAAATGGATATGTAGTGGTCACAAAAATGAAAAATGAATATGTAGTGGTCACAAAAATAATGTTGATTAAACCCCTACTCCTTTCCAACGTCTGGTGGGGGTGGGGAGGCACCCCTTAGACTGGTCACAAAAATAATTTTGGTCAAATCCCTGCCCCTTTCCAACGCCTCGTCTCCTCATGTCTCAAATGACAGTTGATGTGCGTAAAACTCTCCTTTTTTTGTAGACATAAAAAAATATCTGAATACATTTTGATTAATTAAAAAACAATTCGATTATAATTATTTACAGTGTTCCTGACCGTACGGATGTTTAAAAGCACCTAAACGGAGAGTTGCATATGATAATTCCGATATCGTGACAGACCCATATTTGAGACATCGTAGTAACAAAAGTAACAATAATAAATTCGTACTTTTAGGTTGAAATATCATCAATTACACTTTTTGTTGAGAATTCATCTCTTTTGTTTTAAATTCAAATACCTGGTTGAAATTTGAAAGTTTGTCAAAAATCAATTTTGTTGTGAAGATTCATCATTTCAGTTGAGAACTCATTTTCAGAGTGGATCATAATTTAACCAGCTTTTTTGAGTCTAAAAATATAACTTTCATTTTTGGTTGGAAATTTATGTTCTTAAATAAAAGTCTATCTTTTCTATTTCAAAATTCATGTATTTTGTGGAGAATTCAACTATTTTGCTGCAAATTCGTATTCGTTGGTTGAATGACACTTTTTTTTATTAAAAATTAAAATAGTTTTAAGTGAAATATAAATTATTACGGGTTTTGTTGAGGATTCATCTTGTTGCTTTAAAAATTCAATTGCTTCGTAGAAAATTCGTCTTTTTTGTTTCGAAATTCAATAATTTGGTAGAAAATTGAACTATATAGTTCAAAATGAAATTTTCTGTTAAAAATTGAATTGTTTTTGTAGAAAAGACGTCCTTTTTGTTTGAAAATTTAATAAAAATTCTTTTTGAATGAAATTTGAACCATTTTGGTAAAAAATGCAACTATTTGGTTAAAAATTAAACTATTTGTTTAAAAAATTAACTACTTAGTAGAAAATTAACTCTTTTGTTGAAGATTTTAATTGTCTGGTGAAAAATACTATCCAAAAAGACGAATTTTCGAGCAGTCAATTAAATTTGAAACGAAATAATTAAATTTTCAATGGTATAGTTGAATTTTCAACAAAATAGTAGAATTTTCTTCTAAAATGATGAATCTTAAAAACAGGAATTTTTAAGAAATTAGTTGACCTATCAACCCAGTAGTCGAATTTTCAATAAAAAAAAATATTAATTCTCCACGAAAAATATAATAGTTAATACTTCAACCAAGAAAACTATCTATTTTGTGGAAAATTCGTCTTTTTGGAAAAAAAATTATCTTTGTTTTTGGAAATTCATCTTTTTGGCTATGGACCCAAACATTTTGTTAAAAATTGGCCTATTTGGTTCAATTTAACTGATAGAAAATTTGTTTTTTTTGTTGTTGTAGAAAATTAATTTGCCCAGATGAATATGTAACCATTGCATTTTGGGATGAAAAATTATATTTGTTGTTAAAACATCAACTATTTTGTTAAAAATTTGTTCTTTTGGACGAGAATTCAACTATTTTTAAAAGTTTTCTTTGTGATAAAAAATTATAGCCACTATAGAACAACTCATGAGAAACGTGAAACAACGCAGAATAAACATGAAATCCGTGTATAGCCGACGGCTTAGTTTTTCCGGGGGGGGGGGGGGGTAAAGGAAAAACTACAGTTGTTAATGTGGGGACGGGTGAGGGGTCACAAATATCCCAAATTAGTAACGGTGTTTATGGATGACCGGTAAAAACAGGCTTGTTTTAGAAACTGACTAGCTTTGCGAAAAATGAAGTTAGAAAGATTTTTCCAGGGACTTAACTGTAGATCTAGAACATCTTCGAGGGTAAAAAAGTTAAAAAGTTAAAAGAATTCATATTAATTTTCTTGGTTTGTGTAGATGAATCATCGAATCTTCATGTTCGAAGGAAACGTGTAATTAATACATCACCGACAAGAACTAGACGCGTCTCACTTCGCCAAATTCCCTACATGGTCAGTGTTTATCAAAATGGAATTCCTATATGTGGAGGCAGCATATTATCATCAAATACTATAATAACTGCTGCTCACTGTGTTTATCAAATTTCAATATACAGGGTTTTTTCTGATACACTAAATATCAATGGTGGAATTCTTCATAATGTAACAGCAAAGATAGTACACCCAGATTATCGTGTGTATAAGCCTTCGAACGATCTTGCTTTACTCAGGATTTTGCCACTAATGGATTTAAACAATTCATATAATCGAAAAATTGTTATTCATAATGGACCTCTACCACTAGATGCTATGGGTACTGTTAGTGGATGGGGATGCACACGTATTTTACGGTAAAAAAGAGCAGAAAAATTTATTCTTAAAGTGTTTTAACCAATTTTTTAAGTAGTTTTCAAAATTATGGCTGTTTGAATTTCAGAAACTTGGTGGTTCGTCCTAGGCAATTACAAGCAATCACCGTACCTATAATTGATCATGAGGTGTGTCGAAATATCTACAGAAATTTCCGAGCAGTTACAATTAAAGACATTTGTACTTTTGACGGGAAAAAAAGTTGCAGCCATGGCGATTCTGGGGGACCTTTAGTTGTCGATGGTCAGTTAGTTGGTGTCTCGGCATGGCGAAAACCTTCTCCGAGTGGTTTAGAATATCCTGATGTTTTTGTGAACTTGTTGCAGCCGGTATATAGTAACTGGATCAAGTTACACATTCCACAACAAATTTGAAGTCTATTTCAAATATCTGTTTAATTTCGTACTCGCATATTAAACGGTTAACTTTATTATCTGATAATATGTATATGTATACATCCAAATGAAAAGGGACCAGATTGAAGCATTTATTTAGGGATTTATAAGCGTTCATGTGAGTCAATGATGAAATTTTCAATTATTTGTTTTTGACGGAAAATCATGCTTTAATTGAGGCTCTACTTGGTAACATTCTACTCAAGTCACAGAAATGACTTTAAATGCATTTTACTCGAAAGGCGATTTTTCGAAGTTCTAAATTCAAAACTGCCTCGATGCCTCATTTTTCCACCTAGACTCAAGGGTTTCTTCTGGACCTACAATGCCGGGAATTTACCCGGCAATATGCGCCTGTACGTAACTTCATACCGAATACCTGGACCCTTTCAATTCATTTGGACATATACATATTTAGATATAAAAAACAAATTTAAAATAATAGAAAAATTTTTACAAATAATTTTAAAGAAGCTTATAAATTGTTTTAAAAATAAGAGAAAAATATCACTATAATCTGCCAAGTTATTCGTCAACGTCAATATTTATTGCCCTGGTGTTAGGAAATAAAGAAACCAAAGTTTCAACGCGATTATTATATTTGGTATAAATTTGACTATATTATTAAACTCATAAATAATCATAATTTAAATCCGTTTATTGCACCAGCATCTGGCAAATGAAAATCTCAGATTGAAAGTAATAAAAGATACACTAATTATTATTATCACTACTAATACACGTATGTGTAAACATTAATTTTGAAGTGATGTAACTGGAATTCTCTCAAGACACGTGGAAATAATTTCTTAAGGAATCTTTTACGGGAAAACAAATCAGTTAACAAATTTCGGATTCCCTGGTGGTATTGTCATTATAAAACAAAATGTATACGAATCTGAGATATCTAAATCCATTAGCAAAAGAGAAAAATGAAAGAAAATTTTTTTTAAATAATGCTGAAGAAATTTACCTTAACTCCGGTAAGTATTTGAACAGTAATATGCGACGTTAACAATATGTATTCTTATGATAAATATTGCTAAGGTCTCAGTTAGAACATCCGACGAGACATAATTACGTAAATTTTCAAATCTATTTTTCTAACATATTTGAATCATAATTCGACTCCAGGAACTCAAAAATGAAATTTTGTCACTATTCGTTGTTTTTGTAAAACCTTCCTCTGGGAAGAAAATTTATTTGTTTTCTATGAGAATGCAAAAAGTTAATAAAATAAGAAAATTATAGGTTTATTCACTATACTGAACACAGCCATAATACTTCGCGGCGGTATCTTTAGATAATAAGGTGAAGATTCAAAAATATAGAAATCACTTTTCATAAGAAAGTGGAACACACAATATTCTAGGAAATATAAAAATAAATTATTAACTTATGACTCAATTTTGTTGAATAATTTGCAAATTTCTTTTTATCTCACAATTTTAAAATACTCAAGAAATATTTTGAATCGGTCGCAAGACTATCTTAGAGTTCTGAGTTAAACCCCAAATCTCCGAAGCTTAAGAAGTCTTGATCTTTCCCCTTCTGCATATTTTTATTTTACTTTATATTTGAAGTGCTTTTCCGTTTACTTTTATTTTTTGTACATCTGTTATATAACAGAAGAATATATACATATATGCACATCACGGTGGTCCGAAAAACTCTTTTTTTATTCTTTCTTAAACGGCATCCCCACAAAGTTTTCTTGTGGTGTCAAACTGACCCATAATTTTTTGCAGATTCGAAAAAAATATTTAGGGGTCCCCCAAGTCGGATTATGTAAATAAAATTCTAATTTTATTTAAATAATCGCTATTTGTAGATTTTTAGTTCGACATGAGTCTAGAATATTATTTTGAGTGAAATACAACACTTAAAATTTTTAAGGAAAATGAGTAAAATTACCTAGGGGTGAAAGAACGAAAGATTGAGAAAAGTACATATACAGTTTCTTCATATATACAGATATACATATATACATATACAGCTCCCTTCAGTTTTTTCGTATCTTGTTTTGATATTGCAAAAAATACGAATTTTCATTTATGATAAAAATAAATCCAATTTTCTCTTCTCCAAGACGCGGACACAAGAAAAACTCTCTTGAAATAAATGTACTATATTAGTACCATCTGAGAAATCACTCAAGAAAAAACTACGATGGCTTTTTAGAGAAAACTGAGTTAAAAGATTTCCAGAAAGACCACCGCCACTTTGTCAGTATGTAATTTTTTTTTCAATTTTTTGGTGGATATTGAAATTTTATAAAAAGATCTATTAGAATCAAAAATGAAAAGTCAAATATCAATATTGGTTTAGATATTGCAACACTTGAAAAAAATATTGACATCCATTTTTCAAAAAATCACAATTTTTGTCTTTAAAATTCTATATTTCTTTGCCTAATTCAGCATTTTTCCAAATATTGTAAGAAATAAAAAAGTTTGATTTTGCAGAAAATCTTCAATAATTTTTCTATTTCGAATTTTGAAAAATGACCAGAAGATTTTCTGAAAAGCCCACCTTTTTTATTTTCTGCAATATTTTTCAAAAGTTTCTGCTTGCAAAAGGCATCTTATCAGTTTTATGGATACTAAAACACTTTATAAGCCAGGAGATTTGTCTAAAAAAAAATAACCTTTGCATTTTTCTTCTAAATGATGTAAAATATCACAAAAGAGCAAGAGATATTTTGTGCAGAACTTTTTTAGACATGTGCAAACTTTTTTGTTGAAATTTATTTGCATGTATCTATCACTGTTTTTCGAGAAAAATGCGAAAATTTGACTTCAGAAAAAAATTTTTCTGATCACAAAATATACTTAGCTTGTTGAAAACTTACAGGCTGTATTCCTTATAGAAGGCTACAGTAAGAAAAATGGAGAAAAAATATGAGTGTCGGTTTTTTCCGAGGGATTGCTAATTTCCTCTGGGCATTTAAAGAGTATGGAGTAAATAGAGGGCTCCTGCAAGCGATAAAAACAATATATACAGGTAGTAAAGCGAGTGTAAGGGTAAATGGAAAACTGAGTGACTGGTTCCATATTAAGCAAGGCGTGAAACAAGGATGCGTTATGTCCTCGTGGCTATTTATCATATTCATGGATAAGCGTCTAAGAACTGCCCTCTTCGACGAAGAAGATGTACATCTCGAAACCGTCAAGGTACGTGGGTTAGCTTTCGCAGATGACAAGCTTGTTATGGCAGAATCAGTCGAAAACATGCCATTAATGGTGTTTTGGGGAAAAAGTGAGAAAACAACATGCAACGTTGTCCATAAATAAGGGTAAGCAGGTTATCGGTAGAGCAGGGTCCATACTCACAAAAAAAACATATCAAAAAAAGCTAAAATGGTCATACATAATTCTATATTCGTACCGACTGTACTATACGGTAGCGAGACATGGACCTGTCAAGAAAAGGACAGGAGTAAAATCAACGCGATCGGTATGACACCTTTGCGCATAATATGCGGGAAAACACTGATGGACAAAGTCCGAAACGAGACGATCCTCAAAGAATGTGGTACAGGAGAGACACTAGTTGACATATGAGAAAAAAATCAGTTAATATGGTTCAGACATCTTGAAAGAATGAAAGATGGACGCCTGATTAAACAAGTGAATAAAGGTAAAGCAAATAGCAGAATGCCCAGAGGTAGACCGCCGAAAGAATGGTTAGAATCTGTGAATGAGACACTAATCCGAAGACATAAGAAGCCATAGAAATACAAGAGCTTGCATGAAAAAATGCATGGACGTGAAGGAGGCTAGAGTAGTATGCCAGGACAGAAAAGTGTAGCGACAAATAGTTTGTAAACAGAGTGACAATGGAGTCAATGATGCCTGAAATAAAGACCTTGGATACTAATGGGCCCAAGTGGGGAACCATGCATAACAACTTTGTGAGGCTCCTCACTTGTGGTGATCGCTAGAGAGATTGATCAGCAACCTGGGTCGGAGCAGTGTTGCGGAATGAACGTGTCATTTGAATAAATAACACGAGAATTCCAGATCAATCTAAAACATCTATACCTAACACATATACCTAAATATATATACCTATATACCTAAATACCTATATACCTTATACCCATATACCGACCTACTTTATACCTATATACCTATTCACTATTTTCCAACCGAGCAAGTCACGCCTACCCCGAAAGAGAAATGGCTTAATGGTACCCGTGTGGAAATGGTCACCATGGGACAAAACACAAGTACCATGGCTCAAGTCTTGAACAAGTTTTTGCCCATTGTTCGTCAGAGTTCGCCCATAGTATGGCTGAAGTATGGCTTGTGTCC